>JAWDEX010198037.1:0-11866 GCA_035221805.1 Trichilia hirta
AGGATTCTTCAATTTTGATAAGTCTTTTATCCATTCCTTTTCCTGTTTATAGGTTTCAAGAGTTAACACCTAAATTTTCTTTTCTCAAATTTTGCACGTGCTTGCACGCCATTAAGAGCAAATTAAATTTCATATTCAGGGTGCTACTACTTAAGGGTAGGAGGTGGAGCGACTGAAATAAGAACCATTCCTTAAATAAAAAGTCGGACAGGAATCGCAAGGGTCGGAGAAAGATTTGGGAGGATTTAAAAAAGAGGATAGTAGTTGTCGAGTCCAAGCTGATTGGCTCTGACTAAAAAATCTTACATCTCAAGAATAACTTAGACTCACAAAGAAAAATTAACGATACTTCCACTGATTTTCTCCTGAGTAGGGATAACACTACAAAGGGCCTCCGTGATAAAGTAAAAAGATTAGAGGCTGATGTCTCAACTTAAGGATAAGAGAGGTTAAAGACTGAGACTATATTTTGTAAGTTACAGGCGGATCTTTACTTAGCTGATGATCGGGCCCATGATAATATGAAGAGGGTGTACTTTTCGAGCTTCATAATGTCAATGCGCTAGTGGAGAAAAGCCTACCAGAGGTGGACTTTAGTTGGCTTTTCATCGAGATGAACGTTAAAAGGCTATCCGATGAAATAGCTCTTCAGGCAAGTAGGCCCCGACTTTAAAAATTTCTATGGGTGGAGTGGATAAGTTGCTACAGTAGAAGACTATTAAGACTCCCCTTATCTCTTCTCTCAAATCGGTGTATTCTTCAGCTAGGCCAGATCAGCAAAGTCAATATCCTTCTTTCGACCTTCCTCCACCTTTTGACACTACTGATGAAATAGCCGTGAGTAGGCCAAACAAGCGTAAATGAGGAGTATCAAAATTGCCTAGTAGAGACTAGTGGCCCCTGATAAGTTAACTTTTATTAATTATTATTAACTTAGATTTTGAGTATTTTTGAATAAATCTAATGTATTTTTGATGTTTTTGTGGCTCAAGGATAAGTTTTCAAGTTTTGCCGGAGTTGGTGAATACTAATAAATTATGTGCAGTATTTAAAGATTTAGACATAACTTTCATATAGATGTTAAAATTGAGTGATTCAAATTGCATTGGAAAGATGACTTAAAGATGAAAAACTTTCATAAAGAAATCATTTGCATTTGAAGTTATTTGAAGGGTCAAAATAGAGCACAAAACAGAGCTACTGCAGAGGGTTAAAGAGAGCTTACAAGCTTGAGTTTACACTATAAATAGGGAGCATGGTGCCCCAGCACCATCCTTATGGAAAAATATGCTGGTTTGGCTGAGAATGCAATACCCTAACGCTATAATCATGCGCCTTAGTGCCCGATATGTGTTTTGGTTTTCTTGTCACTTTTGAATTTGTTTTTAAGGAGAAAAACTATATAAGAAAGGCTTGGCTCAAATTCTAGGGCATCTTGGACATCCTTGGAGAGATTTTTGACACTGAGAAGTGGAGAAAAGAGTAACTAGAGCAGCCATAGTAAGGAGACTCAAGCAATTAAGGATTGAAGCTTGAAGATTAGAGTTCTTCTTCTCTTTTGTTTTTCTTTCAATTTCTTTGTTTTCTTGATTATGTTGAACTTTAGGATTAATGTCAAGATGTTTTATTCTTTCATTATGAACTAATTTTTCTTACTAAGGCTACGATATATCCTAATCATGAAGATTCTAATTCTTAAGTTTATGTTTTTATAAAATTATCGCCCTTGATTGAGTATATACCATTGTGCTTAATGCTTTCGATTATCTGGCCAATAGTTGAAAGATTTTTTATTATGTGTGGACTCGAGAGATGATGCATGTAATTAGACTTATGATATATGCCATAAATTGAATGAAAGATAGAGATATGCCAACGTGATTTATGCAATACTTATGAAAAATATTATTGCTCGTAATGTACTCATAAATATTTAAATTTGCATAGAGATATAGCGAGTTAGTATACTTGGGTAATTCTAATTCTACTCAAGAGAGAGTATTAGATAAGTTAGAATATTTTGCCATTAATAAGGATGATAAGCAATTTATTTTATGATTAAGAATTGGGATTGGATTGATTAGGTGAATCAGATGCCTTAGCATTTTTTCATTATTGTACATTCGAAGATTTAGTATTTTGTCAACTTTTCTTTTAATAATTTAATTTAGTTAATTTCTTCATTATTCATCACATTAATTTTCTTTAATTAGTTAATTTAGAATTAGGATATTTCCATTAGTTAATAGTTAGTTAGTCCCTGTGGGATCGACATCCTTCTTATCATTATTTTACTTGTTACAATTTTGTGCACTTGCGAAGCTATATATATACAAACAACGTAACAGCAATCCATCTACTGATGTTGATTTTGAGTAGTTATATAGTGGTTCTCGTGGATATCCTCGACATACCTCTCACACACCAATACATCATCCTTCCTTATACCTACTTCACCTATGGCCCACTCACCTAAATGGCCTCGTAGTAGATGTAACCCTATTCTACTTTTTTATAACTATAATAAATACCAAACTTGACCCTTAGCCATATCGTTAGTATCAACCCACTGACCATATCATCATCAAGACAATTATCAATGAAGCAAAAATTAAAATTAACAACTCATCAAAAGCCAAGTTATATCAAAATCATTAACAATCAACAAACATAAGAATTTATCATTTTAATATCATATTTAGCCTTTGGCCACAAACATATATCAAACAAATTACGAACCATTCATAATTGTATAAAAAATTATATATAAATCTACTTTCTCATTATAAGACAGTAAGTTTTATAAAATTTTAATATAAACAAAACATGTAAAGATTCACTCATTGTATAGGGAAGAGTAAATACTCCTTAAAGTTCCTTACATCAAGTGGATGGCTTGCTTGGATTATCGATGCCTAACAAACACAAATAAATAATTAAATCAATTCTTCGTACCTTAAATGCTATTAATGTACTTTATACGAGACATTGATGCTTATTGAATCTAATTTTCTATGTTGATTTGTAACCTCAAGGCTAATTTTGACAACAGATATACTCTATGCTGATCTATATCAAACAATAACCTCTAAGGCTTATTGAATCTAATTTAACTAGTTTTCACCAACAAAATCCTATAACCATTGTTAGACAATTAACAATTTGCAATTACATTTTGATTTTCTAACTTACAACATAATATGGACTTTACGAATTTGATCCAATTTCCTTAGGGTTTTGTCTCAAATCAACTTTATATCAACTAATTCTAACTTATAAGAGCATGTTCTAACTAAATTTATTAAAATTAATCATAAATTTTTGAATTCCCTAAATGTACAATAAACCTTAAGTTTTCAATCCAATTATACCATAAATTCATACTTGAATCCTATCAGAAATATTACCGAAAACTTATTTAAAACCTAAAGATGTCACAAATATCGTCATTCCTAAAAGTCTCAATTTGTTATGAAATCCAAGTTTTGTTCCCATTCAATTCCTTAGCCAAATCAAAAAAATGAGACATGTAGAATGTAGAGAAGGCAGTGTTCTTCTAATTTTATGCAAGAAATTAGGATTTAATTAGTAGATAATTGAAGAAATTGGAAAGAGAAGAAGATTAAAGAGAATTGGAAAAGAAAAGAAAATGAGAGCAAGGAAAAGGTAAGAAGGAAATGATCAATTTCCTCTCCTATGGGGCATTTTATAATGCCCTCTAAAATGACAAGATTGTTCCTGAGCTTAAAGGAGGAGGAAGAATTTAAAAGGAGCAAAAACATAAAATGAGAGAGTTTTGGAGGACAATTATCGCCAGTTAGGAGATTTATGCCAAATCGGGCCCATGATTGGCACCAAAACCAGTTTCAATCGCCTCCAATAGCCTAGATTTGGCACCAAGACCAGCACTGGTCTAGTGGGGAGGTTTTGGGCTGGTTCTAGTTTGCTTCCTCCTGCCAAATGGCTTTCGTTTCGGCTTTTATTTTCCTCAATTTTTGGTGCACTTTTACCATCATCCGACATCTTGTTTTACTCCGAATTTTACCTAACATCAAGTTCTTTCTTTCCTCTACAAGAATTAAAAATCAATCAGTAATTTGAGAGCCTTGGTTAATGAAAAATCTACTCCAAAACTCAAGTATTCATCAAAGCCTACAATAATAACCTCTTCTAAACTTAATTATTTTTCAACAAAATTTTTTCTAATTGTACACGC
Organism: Trichilia hirta; assembly: GCA_035221805.1. Taxonomy (NCBI): domain Eukaryota; kingdom Viridiplantae; phylum Streptophyta; class Magnoliopsida; order Sapindales; family Meliaceae; genus Trichilia; species Trichilia hirta. Next base: position 4,217 of record JAWDEX010198037.1, read on the forward strand.
TACTTCAAAATCATATCATTTACACATAAATTACATTTGTACTTTCACATTATAAAAATAACAAAAGTGTCCTTAGATGACAAAATGATCCAAATATCCCTAACTTAGAACATGGGTCTTACATATATATTAAATATAGTATATGTATAACAAAATGTTACGAATGAGAAGAAATTTGGTTTAAGTATAAAAAGTATAATTAATTTTATATGATTATTTTTAGAAAGAGTTGAATTAAAAAAATATAAGTTATCAAATAAACTGTCTATTAATGTTATGAATTTTTTTTTGGTATTTAATCAATTATTAATTTCTATATTAATTGGATGTTAAAAAATTTTCAAAAATTATTATCTTATTCATTTGAAGACATTATTAATGTAATAAACTAACTTAACTTGGTATGGAAAAATTTTCGTAATTTAAAACAAATTATTTATTGAGATTTATTGTGTCTCTCCTCTCACAGAATTTATTGACTTAATGGAGATGGTTCGATTTCACGAATAAACTCTGAAAAAAATGGGGGTACCAACACGGGAATTAATTACGATAGAAATTATTTATTGAGATTTATTGCGTCTCTCCTCTCACAGAATTTATTGACTTAATGGAGATGATACGATTTCACCAATAAACTCTGAAAAAAAGGGGGCACCAACACGGGAATTAATTACGATTGACATTTTATATATGGCTTTACAAGAATATATTGGCTAGGAAACTCTAAAAAATCACCAAAACTAGGATTAATTAAAGAATAAATGATTATGTGGTAATTATAGATTATAGATTCTACTTCTATCTCATAATGTATACGTAGCACTGATGATGAAGAGAAAAGGAAAAGGAGGCGCCCTACCATATAACGATCAGACCCAAAACTGATGTCGAAAAGGTGACATGTTAATGAAATAACCGTTCTTTATTAACTGAAAATTAACATTTATAAGAAGCAAAAAGATTTTGCTTCATTGAAGCTAGATTAAAGATGACAGGAATTATTAAAATAGAAAGGCGAAATGACAGGAAACTTCAACCCCACTTATGTTGTTGAACTTGAAGCATCGAAGAAGCCGATGATCAATACTTAACAAAATTCAATCTTGACACTGCCAATACTAACCACCCCACCTTTTGGCACAAAAGTTACAGTCACATTATCATCGTCCTCGGCTCCCAATTCCTCTAACAGTTCTGTCAACCCCAATATCAAACTAGTCGTAAACTTTTTCCCAGTCTTACCAATATGCTTATGGGGAACATTCGTAAAACTCCCTGCAAACTGTGTGTTATCAGGACCAATCTCAGTATCATCTTCATCATTAACATACACATCAAATTTCACCCACGCGTCACAGTCAAACTCAATCTTATCGACCATCAAAATTTCCTCTTCTTCTTCTTTTTCCTTCTTACTCCTCGATTTCTTTGGCCTCGGAACTACAGTCCTTATAACTTTGTCTAAAACTACGGGGAATGCACTGAGGGGAGTCAATTTTGTATTCTCGGCTGCTTGGGCTACACCAGACCCAGAAGAAGCCTTTGCCACTTTCTTGGCTAATTTCTTACGGATTGGCTTAGCTTTCAGCCATGGAATTTTAACATCTTGATAAATATATCGCAGCTTTGTAGTATCGAGACAATCACGAACCTTCACACGAACAAGTTGTGCGTTCTCATCATAGAAAAGAAAAGCCGAGTCAAGCCAATCCGAGTCTTTGGGATTCTTTCGCTTCCCTCCTAATGAGGTCCACATGGACCACAAGCGGTCAACGTTGATGTGATGACAATAGAAAAGAGGGTCTCTTCCAGATGAGTAGAAGTTTCCCATGTCCTCACCGTTTGGCTGATTGGGATCGCCTACCCATCTATGAATCTTATTATGTGTGTTCTCCATAGTTCCCATTCCCGGGTTCGGATTATGCCCAGCACGGAATGGTTGTCCAAGGAAAAGTTTCGGACAATTTGAATTAGACACAATCATTCTATACATGATCCTAAGATTACTCGTGATCTGATCTGGTGTTGTTGATGGCACATCAGTACCACTGTAATCAAGGTCAACCAAAGCTGGCGGTTGGTGATTTTGATTGCGTAACTCATCATAAAGGGAGAAATTAGGGCATGTAAACATAAGAGGTATTTTCATACCGGGAGGGGAATCCCAGTTCCAGAATGGCAAAGCAAAAGTTGGATCGTTTATCAATTTTCCAAGGATCTTTTCATAGAAATAAAGATAATATCTATGAAATGGGAAAAACAGCCATGAGTTGTGAACTTGAATTTGAAGATTTGGAAAGCCAACTTGGTCGTACGCTCCATTACAATAAGCACAATGAACGTGAGCTTGCTGCGTGAAATTGCGCGGATCATCGGCAGGGAGAGCTTTCATGAGCTCAGTAGCCTTATTATATTTCTCCACGTAAGATTCATCAACTAAATGGGCAGCAGGCCTAATTCTCAACGGAGAACTAGGCGGAGGGAGCTGGAAGTCTACGTACTTGGAATCTGGTGGGCAGCAATTTTCTTTTATTATTGTACCGTCCTTTAAACTTGCTTCGTGGCAATCTTTTAAAATTGGCGGTTGAATCGGATCGGCCAACGCTAATGGATCATGAGAGAGATTAGCTACACCATAAAGACCTCCCACAACTAGAACATCTCTTCGGTCAAGTTTGTACAGAACAGAAGTTTCTTCATATTGCGAATTAGAGTTTTGCTCACCATTTCCATTTGTGGTTTTGCATGTTATTTTAGGAATGAAACGGGGTGGTTTACTCTTTCTAACAATTGAAATGTGAGATGATTTTTTGGGAAAGCAAGGAGAGAAAGAGCTGGTAATGACGATAGGAGTTGTGGAAGAGGAAGATGGTGGAGAAAGAGACGCCATGAATTATTGAGGCTGGGTTAATTGGTGCAGGGATGCTTCACACTACAAAGATTTATAATAAATTAGCTATTATCATCCCTTTCATTCTTTATTGTTTTTGTTTTCTTGCGGGCGTGTTTCATGCATGTTGTGATTTACGAGGGAAGTCAAGAACATACTGAGACATTACATTATTAAAATTTTGCTGTCAACATTCTATTTGAATTTCTGTCAAATGGTAAAATGGCATTATTAATATTTTGTTGGTCAAATTTTATTTTTATTTCTGTATATAAGACTCATATTTCAATTAGAGGTATTTTAGATATTTATTGTCTAAAGATATTTCCGTTATTTTCACCATTTTAGCAAACAAATGTAGTCTATGTATAAACTAAGTAATATTAAAGCGACATCAAAAATTTTCAAGTTTGAAAGAATCTTTTTAAATGTAAATCTTTTTTAATACTCTATATTCGAAGTGAATTTTCTTTTGATTTAAACTTTTGATTAAAAACGTCATCTTTTACTACTCCACAATGAAAGAAATAACTTGATTTTAGAAAGAAATAAAGTAAAAGTAAATGTCGAATAAAGCTAAAAATTAACATCAAAAAATACTTAAAGATAAAGGCCAAAGTAGGAGAAATCAAGGCCACAAAACTTAGGTAATTCATCCCAGAGACTAACACCGATCATGGTGCAGACTTGGCTACTAGAAAAGTCCGACACCAGGCACCACACCAATTGCTGTGTCGATCTTCTTCATTTCTTATAAAATAACAATTTTGCCCTTATTTCTAAATTTTTTTCTTCCACTATTTAAAGGGCATTTTAGACCTTTTATACCGTATTATATATACTTTCAAACTCTTATTTCTCTTCTCCTTTTCTTTCTTCTATGTTTTCCCCTTCGTTTCTCTCTTTCCCTTTTAAGTTTCTTCAAATCCTACTAATTAAGCTTTTAGTTTTCATAATAAATCAAAAGTACATTACCTCATCTTCATTCTTCCAATTGTATTTTCAAAAATGAAAAAATGTTTAAGTAGGAATGAAAGTTAGGGTTTTGTGATAAAATTTAGGTTTTTTATGTCACAACTGCCTGTTTGTAAGGTAGGCCCTACCCCACAAAAGACACTGCGAGCTAGTCAAACTATTATATGCTTAATTAATGTATGTCATGCCACTTAGTAATCCTATCATTTTAATAATAAGATGTTTCTCTCATATATCGAAAGTACCTCAACAACCATGCAATGCATTGCCTATCTATAGCTCTACAATCTCATGAACAATAACATGTTGAAAGTATAAAACATTTTATTTCTAATAAATTTTACAAAATGAATGGAAAAAAAATAATTTTACTAAACACAGTCTAATGAAAACATCATAATGTACAACCGCTCTACAGTTATATGTTAAAAGAAAAAATACCCTAAGTCCTCAATAATAAAACTGTGTAATGGGTATGCAAAATGGTAATATTTTCACAAAAGATCTAGATATACTGCAAACTACTACTACGATGCTATAAAGGAGTCTGGTAACTAGGAAAGATCTGTAAAACTAAGAATTGTAGAGTAGTAAGCTAATAAGTCTAGTAAGAAGGTCACTTGACCTAAGTTAACATACCTCTATAATGTAACTAAAATATATCATTGTTATATAATCATAGTACAACCCCACCTAACATAGCACATAATTATGATTCTCAATTATTAGATTGTCTTTCTCACAAATAGAGTTTTGATACCTAATTCTCGATAAGGTCATAGTTCGTAACAATAAGACTTTGATATCCTCATCAACTATCGAGCCGTCGCCTTTACAAATAGATATTAAAGCATGCCTAATATTAGATTCCCAAAACTCTTATTCTTTCTAAGGTTATTACTTATAAGAATAGGCACTTAACACCTTATTCTCTCTAAAGCTATCGCCTATAAGAATACTCAATATTATATTTTTTCTAAGGCTGTCACTCGTAAGATTAAGCATTAAGTATGACTGATATTAGGTCATTACCTCTAGAGGACTCTCAAGTGCCCTATTAGCATTATAAATCCTTACACGATTTATCATTGTCACACAAAATTTATAATTAATATTCACACATATATGGGTCATATATTATTAATTCATCAATCAATACACTATTTAAACATTTTATCGAACACTTGATATGCGATTTACATATCTTCCTATAATATAAGCAATTTCATATACTTTATTATATGATTCTCATAATTCATTCATCACATAATGCATTACATCATTCTTAGCAACATATCTACTCATTGATTTCATAATATGCCAACACTTATGACTATTTAGATATTTCATTGAATATTTAACATGCTAAATGATCCTAAATCAATCTTTTCTAAACACTTAACTTTATAATACTCAATATTACAATCATTAACTCCTATAAATTCATGCTAATAACTTATTTATCATATCATTCACAACAAAACTTTCAAACCAAATAACAAAGATTTAACTAATTATAAACCTTATCTTTATTACTCTATTAAATTCATAAAAGATTTGATCTTATAACAAGAAATTACTCACCAAGAGTTTATTTGACCATTACAAGGCAAAAAATTTTATTTTAGATCCTAAATTACAAAAGAAATAAAGTTTTTAAAAAATCTCTAGTAGAGCTTGGAGTATTATTTTGGCGAATTTTCTGGTAAACTATGACCAAAATTTGACTCCCCTCATTGGCGTAAGTCTAATAGCACAAACGTTGCGTTAATTTAATATGCATATGCAAAATTATGGCCAACTATTATTCTTTCTCTACTTTTTCTCTCTTTTAAATTTTTCTCCTTATGAAAAGGGAATTATGAATGTTATTTATATATATATAAGGGTAAAACAATCATTTCTCATTCTATCTCATGTCCTAACCTATATTTCGTAATCTGTCTTTGTAGCGAGGTCTATTTTTTATTCCCAATTTATTTTCAAAATTTTCATCCCTTATAAAGCTCTCTAAGCTATTGCTTTTCGTTCCCATCCATTTTTGACTATTTTTTACTTGATACCACAAATGTCATACTTTCTTATTTTTTTATCCAAATTGAGTATCATTCACTATGTTGGACTCTACACATTATGTACTTTCTTCTACTATCAGTATTTATGGAAAGTAATACAATTATAGGTGAGTTTACTTAAAAATTGAGCCTCATTTTTACACATTTTACGTAAAGAGTTATAACTCTCTCAATATTTATTCAATTAAAGCGTCGTTTGTGTTATGATAATCTAAATATTATAAAATTTTATTTCGTTACCAACTAGTATAAATTTTGATATTGGTACAGCAAGTTACCCAAATTATTAAATTACCCTTAAGTTATTTTTACTTACTTTTCACCTTAATCGATAGGTCAATCAGTCATTTATCTTTATACCTTATTAATCTTAAATTTAGAGTGGATTCTACATTCTAATATTAGTAAAAGAATCGATTTTTTTAAAATCTTAATTTACTTCTAGGTAAGATTTCTAACTTATTTTAAACATTGATTTATAATTTAATCGAGTTTAAAATCTAGAATTTACTATACGTTTAAGGGATTCTAAAAATTCAGTTTGATTTTAATGAATTGAATGGAAATTCAAATAATTTAGTTAGATAATATAAAAATAAGAGTTAAAATAACTTCAATTGAAATTTTTGTAAAAGTTGAATAATAAGTATTGTGTATAGGTATTGTTCATCCTAAACTGTAATAGTTGAATTATTGAATTCACATGTTGATACAAACTAGAAGTAATTGTGATGATTAGACATGGTCATCGGATTTCATTTGATAAAAATCAAGTAAATGACCAAAAACATGCATAATTCTAATAGATTCGATTCGATTATGAAACTTTAATAATTTAAGCATATTCATAGTGTATGAAATGTATTAAATTCTATTTGAAATTTAGAATTAATAAGTTTGTTAATGTATATATGCTTTATGCTTAGAGAATTCGAGTGGTAGGGCTCCAAGATGCAAGAAATAAAAAGAGAGTTATCCTTCTTGGTTTGTGAGTAGATTCTTTTTCTTTTAAATGCTTTTAAATATTTTAGAAAATTTTACTTTCTTTTAATCTAGGAAATAGCGTATTGTATGATTATTGCTTTAAATAAAATATGAATGGCCTATCAAATTATGTATTAATTTGTCATATAAACATTTCTGACATTAAATTTCTTTTATTTTTGTGATCAATTTGATTTCATTATTTTAATGGTCGAAGGTCATCTGTAACTATAGGGTATTAAGTTACCTAAGGACGAACTGAGATAATGATCATTCTAGGTAAGTTGTTGCACTGATGGAACTAATATAAAGAAAATTATGATATTATTTGTGATGTGGCCCACTAGATAAAAATGTCGGAGACAAACATATGTAAATTAACGTGCTACTTAAAACCAACATTAGTGATAAGTAGATTTTATAAAAATGATCATTTTTTTTTTAAGAAATGTATGCATATTATTTTATTTTAAGTGCATGAATTTTATATAGTAACGAATAGGTTAGTGACAATTTAGATTTGCTTTTGGTCAGAGTAAATGCTGAAGAAAGTGATAAACCCAGTAATATAATAGACCATGATTTTTTTAAAAAACAAATTGTTTTCTATGTATTCATAAATATTTTCTTAAATTATTTTTGCATAATATATATATATATATATATATATATATATATATATATATATATATATATATATATATATATATATATATATATATA
>JAWDEX010198048.1:0-11865 GCA_035221805.1 Trichilia hirta
GTTGCATCTTGGATATTTTCTTAGTGTGTATATATAGGCCACCTCAGGAATACTTGGGGGCTTGCTAAAATATTTCTATCACAATACGTATAGGCTGGCTAAGATTCTCCAACTCTTGGAGATGAGTTGGTATGAAAGAATCTAAAGTATGTGAGCACGCTTGCAAAGAATGGCTAGAGCGGCAACTTTACCCCTAACAAGAACAGCTCCTCGTTAAAAGTAGTTTTACTAGGAGGGGGCCAGCTCGGCACTTCGCCCCCACGTAGAGCCCCTATGGTTACCAAGTCATTCACCTTGAAAATTTCTTGGTACACGCCAAGGTCCTGTATGATAACTATAAATGAGAAGCGGCCGGTCTCGAACTCATCTCCTATTTTAAGAACAGCTACTAAATCAGTGGTAGACCCCTCTTTGCTTGAGCTCACAGGTGAATTCAGTGCTAGGTCAACCTTAATAATTTCTCGAGGTGATTGATCTAAGGACCCAACTCAACAGTGCTCACTACTAGTACTCATCTTCTACATACACACAACACGATGTCAGGACGTGAATGGGATGAAAAACTAATATTTCTCAAGGCTAACGGATAATGTGAGCCTCGCAATCTTCCTCTCCATTCCTATCCTTATTGCCCTAACTTCGCCCCAATTAGTGAGAATCCTGGACTTAGAGGCTTCCTAGCAAAGATCGATGCTACAATCTCCTCCCATACAGGTGACAAACTTGCCATAACACTACCATAGAAAAATGGGTAATAAAAAGAACAAGGAAAAAGTAGCTTACCGGTGAAACAGACAGTGAGAAAGTAGTGCGAGAAGCTTCGTTGTTAATGAACGTAGGCAGCGCAGAAGTACAAGGTTCAGAGAGTGCGAGAATGGCTTGGATGCTCCAAGAATGCAAAAATAAGAAATGGGAGGCAACTAGGGTTATTTATATTCACCCAATTAATAACCAAGTGATGCAATATATGCGGATGGTTGCTCTACGAATGGTCAGGAACGAGCCACTTCGCTTGGATCTCAAGAGGGCACTCCAGAGTACCGCGCCAATTCAAAAGCAACCACCTATTTGTCTACAGATGGCTATATTACAAGTTATAAGGAGGTATCGTACTTTAGTAAAGTCTTTTCATAAAATAATGGATAAGAATTGAAGCATCTGTATTTAATGAAGACTGTTGAAAATTTAAAGCATCAAACTGCCACAACAAAAATCGGATCGCCTCAGCAAGTCAAAATTATTCAAATTTCTGCTTTCGCTTCACGACAGTAGAAATTTGGAGGGCTTATGTTGATAGCTTTTATCGACCCTATATTTTCTGACCCCGGGTATTGTTATACGGACAATCTGATCCTGATCTGGTTACCTCGGTATCTCAACTGGCATCTTGATTATTGAGACGACTTAATCTCAATATTCTAAAAATAGAAGAATCAAAAGAAAAAAGTAAGTGTATTTTCGAAAGAGTGGCCCGAACGTCTTATCACATTAAGAGGCATCTTGTCCTATAAATTATAAGCATTTATTATGCTACCTTAGTCCGACATAAAGGAGTGGTAAAAGGACTTGCCGGGTGATCATATTTTATTTTGTCTAATCAGACTCTCATTCTCCAATGACGTGCCAAGGCCTTATAAATGGTAAAATCGTTACATGAATAGAAGGATCTTCTTTTTTTTCTTACCTTTTGAGAGAAAAACGAAATTCAAATTAGCAGTGGCTAGACTTCACGATAAATATTCTCGAGCTCAATATCTCAGATCGGTAAATAACTAAAATACTCATGTCCTATATCTCTTTTTAACTCAATCTTTACTGATCCACGAACTTGATCATCGGAATTTATATGCCGATAATCTGATTTTGCTTCGAACTTATTTTTTTGGATTTCAGGTAGTTTCTCAGAAATTATTATTTGGAGTTAGATATTATTTTGCATAGTTTTTACATCAACATCAACAATAAAATCTGTATGGTATGCTAAATTTTTTATCCGAAAAAATTTAGAGATGAACAAAATATATATATATATATATATATGTACTTTTGAAAGAGTATGATGTGTAAAATGAATTATAATCCTCTTAGCATGCTTGTTTCTGTCGAATCCAAAGATATTATTATCAACAATAATTTAAGGCTATATGTATAATTTGATCTGCTAGAATCTTATATTATCTTTCAAATCATTTTTTAAAAAAAAAAAATTAGATAACATTTGTTTTTTAATTAAAAATATGAAAAATCTAAATTTTGATTGTCTAAATTCAAATGAATTATTTATTTTTATTTAAATTTTAAATATAAAAATTAAATTATTATTTTTCAAATAAAAAATCTAAAAATTAATACTTTTATCATTATATTTTTATAATTTTAAATATTATATAAATAATAGTTTTGAATTTTATTTACAGTTAAAGAATATATATACATGTGTGTGTGCGTAATTATAAACCCCATATATATATTTCAAGTAATTCTGTATTTAAAATCACGATATATACCATAATTTTGATCGAAACATAACAGTTAACCCAAATAAAAGTTGGTAGATAGATTATAGTATTATTAAGACTACAAAGCGACATACAAAATATATTCAAATGAGATCTTATGTAAATCTTGATATAAAGACCTCTATTATAAGTTAAATGTTAAAAATTCTACAAATTCACTGACGTGGGATGATCAATTTGATGACAATTACGTCAATTAAAAGATCTGTTAATTTCATTTACGTCTACATTATTACAACAAAAAATTGTTGTGATAGATCCATTAATTTTTAAAGTTGGAAATTAGTAGTAAATTTATTTTTCTATAGATAAATGTCATAATAAAAAATAAAAAATTAGAAGAAAAAAAAGAAGATAGACAAAAATTTTTAAGTAAATCATCCTTTCGACCTACACACACAAAGAGAAATTGAACCGATCAATTTAGTCAATGGTGAAATTTTATTATCAAAATATTTTGTTTCAAAAGCCTGACCCGACATAATCAAATTCGTCTGGGTCGAATGGTTTTGCCATCCCAAAAACCATGACCCGGTATACCAAAAATGTAGCTGTACTTTTAAAATCATTGTGTACATTGAAAAGATTTGTCATCTTTTAAAATTTATGGGTCCCATTCATGACGTGCTCTTCCTTCTCTTTTCAAACCTAAGATTCTAAAATGATTTTATGTCGCACTTTTTATAAACAATGAGCACCTTGCATGATTATTGAAAACGGAAGATAGACTTGCATTAACGTACTTTGAGTGTTTGAAGCAAAAGCAGCAATCGGATAATCCAATCAAATGAACCCAAAAATATTTCCATAAATTCGTGTTTCTTCTTATTTGGTTTCACTTCAACTTGTCTAATTTTTTTTTTTTTTTGGGTGACAAGAAACTCCTCTACTTAATCATCACGGTAACTACTGGTCATATACAAGCTAAACATTCACTTTTTTAGAGTACGTATCCGCAAATTACACAGCACCTATTTTGAATCAACTAAGATCATGTACATAAACCACATTGCAGTGGTACTAAGTACAGGATAAAATTTCGACTGCACCAAATTTTTATACTTAAATATACTCTAAAAAATTCGAACTCAAAACCAATACAAATATCTCCGTATAATAAAATTACTCGACTACATCAAGTGGGTGCTCAATTTATCTAATTACTTATGTGATAATTCAAAGTTAACCATTAAGAAGGTTGGATATTGAAATATTATAGTACACAAGTATTTCAAAATTAAAATATTAAGTATTAATTTAAAAAATTATTATAAAAAGTACTATCAAATATTTATTATAATTTTTTTTAAATTAAGTAAAATAATTATATTAATCATCGCTTAGATATTTTAAATAGTAATTTAATTAATTTACATGTCTCAATAGTAATTATATGGCTATGCATTAAAATTTGAGTTATTTATTATTATATATAGACATAGATATAGATATAGATATAGATATAGATAATTTGCATACCTTAAAAAAATGCATGCAGATTCTGATATTTGTAAATACCAATTTCTACAAATATATTGTAAATATTGCGCAAATTAATAATTATATATACAAGATACCTAGTAAACATAGTGAGTAGACAGTAAAAGTCGACTGGCACATGCAGTCAATGCTTCAAAAAGAGAATCTTATGCTCCTCCATCTGCTCTGCCGTTCTCTTCTCTTGAAATTTCAGAACCCAATTTTTCTTTTTTCATTAAATACACAAAAATGTCGGAGACCTGTAACTCACGACACTTCTCATGGTTTATGAAATCATGCTTTCCAAATCCAGACGACGGAAAATCATCCACGAAACCTTCATGGAAAAATCCTCACCGGCAATACGTAACCACCATATCCTCCTTACCCGACGATCTTCTTTTAGAATGTCTAACCAGAGTTCCATCTCACTGTCTTTCAACACTCTGCTTCGTCTGCCGACGATGGTCCAGACTTCTTCACTCTCCAGCTTTCTTCAACATCCGACAACAAAACAACCGAATCGGTAATGTCGTTTACGCACTCACTTCGTCGAATTCCGGTCTCATTGCCTCAACTCTTTCGTTTGAAAAACTCGAATACACTATTTTCGAATGGAAAACCGATATCTATGTTCGGACTGATTACGTTTTCTTCGGAGATTTGTTCGAGCTTTTAACGCAAGCACGACTCGCCGTCATCGGACCAAGAATCTACGTCGTCGGTAGAAATGCGACGCTCTGTTACGATATCTGGACGGACAGCATCATTTCGCTTACTCCGATGTTGCTGCCGAGGAAGAAATTTGCTCTCGCTGTGGTCTCAGAAAAAATTTACATCGCCGGCGGCTCTTCGAGTGCGGCCAGCACGGTGGACGAGTATGATCCAGAATCCAACCGATGGCGCGTGGCATCTCAAGCACCTAGACTCCGATACGGATGCATAGGAGCGTCGGTGGACGGAGTTTTTTACGTAATCGGCGGATTAAAAATCGACGGTATCTCTACAGGAGAGAGAACGGAGGCGCACATGTACATGAGCTCGATGGATTTGTACGACGTGAAGGCACGTGCGTGGTTAAGAAGCCGAGCCGTGCCGAGTGGAGGATGCGTGATCGCAGCATGCTCCGCCGTGGGATATATCTACGTCTTAACCAGTCACGCCGTTGAGCTGTCTTTCTGGCGATTCGACGGTCGTCGTAATCACGGAGGTTTCGGAGAGTGGAGTCGAATGAAGACCCCGAAGCTCGCTCAGTCGCTGAGATTAGACGGTTCGATCAAGTTTAGCTTTGTCGGCGTCGGGAACAATGTGATGTTAGTTCTTATGAAGAGCAGTAGGGCATCGAGAACCCCGAAAGAACGGTTTATTTGGATCTACGACACGGTGACGTGCGAGTGGAGGTGTGGGCCCGATCTTCCTGAGTTTATTGCACGCGCCTTCTGTGTGAGTATGGAATGCTGAGCTTTGAAAAGGTTGTTTACTGTGCGTGCGACAAAAATGTTTGTCGTAACGTGATGATTGCTTAGTGCTAAATGAAAGAAAAAAGCGGCGTCTCTTATGCCTTAGACGGACGGAATTGAACAACTATTATATTGTTTCTGTCCGATCTATTTATTTTTTAAAAAAATTACAAAGTTGAGGTATTTCGATTATTTTGTAATATTATGTGTGACTTTCAGATTAGTTACTTTCACTATTTTTTATTGATCCATATTACCGATCAATATACATCTTATACGTGTTTTTATGTGTTCTCTTTTATTTGATTTAATTTTTTAATCTACCTATCTATTTATTTATCAATTTGTGTGTATATTATAAATTTAAGGCACGCATAAAATATGTCAGTGGGTGAAAGTATTTCTTACAATTGCCGCCAACGCTTAATTCAATACAATTTTTTGAATTTGAGAAGTAAATTATCATTGCAAATATTAATTAAGTTTCTAATTTTTTTATTTATAGTATACGTTAATATTTATAATCTGATATTACACGATTTTAGTATATAAAATATTTTATGTTTTTAATTTAATATTTTTTACAATATACAATATTTATATTTTACGATTACATTGCTTTTATTTTAATTGTTATACAACTATTTTTATAAGTATATTTTATGATTATTATTAAAATAAATATTTTGCATTAAAAAATAAAAAAGTATTATATTTATTTGATATTATTTTATTAATAAGAGAAATAATTAAAACTTGACTAATATGTATTATTTATTTAATATTATTTTATTAATAAAAGAGAGATAATTAGAATATAAAATTCTAAAATTATTCTCATAAAATTTTATTTTAATTAGGGTTGAAGTCCTAAACAACCATAAGACTCTATATGAACTTAAAATTTTCAATTTATATGCATTTAAATTTTTAATAGTTTTATATTTGTCATTTTATTATTTTTGTTATTTTCTTATTATATATTAAATTTAAAATTTTGATATAATTAATTACAACATAAAATTTTAAAAATAAATTAGAATATAAAATTTAAATTTAAAGTTTTAAATATATTAAAGTCAAAGTTTTGATATAATTAAAATCATAAACTTTGTATAATAATTAATAGATTAAAATTTTAAATTTTAAATTTATAAAGAGTTATATGTATGAATATAAAGTTTCAATCATATGCATAAAAATTATTATATTTTTATTCTCCATGTAATATGTATTTAATTTTTATGTCACTATTTTCTCCTTATTTTTAAACGGCTAAATTAAAATGACAAATCTTAAAATCTAAAAATATTTGCTCTTAATGTTACTTGAATAACTATCTTTCCTTAATTCTAAATGCAAGAATGCATTTTTAAACCTTAGAACTTTAGGAAACTATTAAAGAAAAAAATCGATTGTCCTATATAATTAATTAAAAGTCTTGATTTTCTTACACTATCATCTAGGTAAAAGCTTAAAATCTCAACTGTATAAAAATTTTAATAAAAGTTTAATTACCAAAAGAATATTTTTATCAATCAAAAAATTATTTTGGACCTAAAGTCTCACGTGCACAATCATAAAGCCCCAAAGTTCTAAATTGAACAATATTTATTAAGTTATAATTTATTTTATTGAGAAATAAAAAAAAAAAACGTCTAATTAGATTTATACTATTCTTAGAAGTGAATGCAAATATTATTAACAATTACAAACATGACAGAATTTATAAAAAGCTATATGGTTATGACCCCTGCAATAGTCATAAACCCTCAAGACAGTGAAACAATAGAAACAAAAATAGTCATTAAAAATAAAATATTTATAAAAGATAGTATCTCAACGATAAGTTTAGAAAAAATTTCAAGATCTATATTGAAAGATATAAAAAGGGACATTGGTCAAGAATATGCAGGGCATCTAGAAAAAAATAAGGACAAGAAAACAGAGATTAGTTTTATTTATAATTTAGATTCTGAAGAACTTATTCATCTTAATGCTTTTAACTCTTTAGCAAAGAAATATTGAATATTTAATTGATAATAAAAATATTTACATTAATTAAAGATTAACTAAATTTTTATTTTTATATTCTTTTTGTTAATATTATTATTATGCTTTTTTTTGATTTCAGTATTTTGTAATCATATGATGTGTATCATTTTGTTAATGTGAACTTTTATAAAAAATAAAAAATAAAAAAAAAAGTTTTAATAGATTATCTTCCTTCAAAAAAAAAGGTAGGGATATATAATTATTAAACAATGCATCTTAGCATACAATTTTATGAAATATAAAATATTTTGCTAAATTAATAAATGTTAAATTAAAAATAAATATCATATCAATCTTGTAAATCTGATTGAAAGTTTCAAAAGAGATATAATCATGCTAGTAAGTGACAAATTATATATTCAAAATACGTTATAGTTGTGCAGATCTAAAAGAAATCTGCTTAGCTTTAAGAATATTTGCCGAAATAAGTATCACTTTAAGACTTTAAATCACAATAATATAGAATATCTTTATATATTTCTAATGTCTCGTGTAAGAAATGCATATTAGAAAAGCTATTAGTTTTTGCATTTAGATTGTATTATATAATTATAATTTCAATTAAAAATTACACGATAATGAACAAAATGTTCAATGATCCAAAATTATTCATATTATTATATAAACAATTAGGTTATTTAGGATCAATGATGATATGTAGAATTTTTGATGCATAAAATTATTGAAAATTCTCATAGATATCTATTAAAAAACTAGAAAATTTATTTATTTGTGAGATCTGATCCAATATTTATCAATAATATTGTTTACTTTAACTCAACTCTTGGAGCCTTATAATTTTATTCTTAATAATGGGTCCATACGAGAACTTTTTAAGAGATCACACATCTTAGTACTACTCTCATTCAAACACACTTAATTACAGAATTCTTAAAAATAAACTACCACCCATCTCAAAAGGCCTCATTAATAGTTTTAACTTTACTTATATAGATCAAAAACTTTCTCTTTTATTTCGATGTGAAACTCGTTCTTATTCTCATAATCATTCTAAAGCCTACTAGGAGTTACTCTTTGTATAGGCACTCTTGTATTTACTATGAACTTTTATATAAGGACATGTTATAGGATTAACTCGAGTTAGACCAATTGCCTATCATCAATATTCTCTATTATAACTTATAATTAGTCATCAATCTGATATATTCCATTTATAAACTTTTAGTTATGTTGTTTATATTCATATAGCATATTTACATTATATTAAAATGGGACCTCAACGTTGTTTGAGAATTTAGGTTAATTTTAACTCATATTTTATTACTAGATATTTTAAATCTTTAATAGGTAATTTATTTATTGCACGATTTACAGATTATTAATTTGGTGAGGCAATTTTTTATCATTAAGAGAAAGAAAAATGCCTCCTAAAATTAGGTTAAATTTTTTAAAATATAATTACTTTATCTTATTTTGATTCGCGTACTAGTCAATTAAAAATAAAGTACGAAGAATTGTATATCTTTAATAAATTATAAATCAATTATTGGATATATTTAATGATACATCACAAATGATCAAATTATATAAACTAGCTATTAATACATCAGTTTGAGTGATTATTTTTAAAGAATAACTCAAATAAATAGTAACAAATGAATCATTTATTGTACATTAGAAGCATGTTAGATTATTTAGTTCAAAAGACACAATTTTATGAAAAAGAAAATTAAAAATTCAAACAATTAAAAATATTAGTACTATACATACAACTCGAAAAGATCTAACTGTCACAACAAAAATAAATATGTACAAATAATTAATTATTGCTAAAGAGATACGTATAATTATTCTTGAAGCAATAAATGTACTTAAGAAAATATATGTTCTTGATAAGACAAGTGCCCATGAAGTGACACAAGCTCTTAATGTATGCAAATTAAAATATCGTAGTTTACATTTAATTAAAT
Source organism: Trichilia hirta (assembly GCA_035221805.1). Taxonomy (NCBI): domain Eukaryota; kingdom Viridiplantae; phylum Streptophyta; class Magnoliopsida; order Sapindales; family Meliaceae; genus Trichilia; species Trichilia hirta. The sequence goes on from JAWDEX010198048.1 coordinate 9,445, forward strand.
TATAATGATCTTTATATACACTAAAATAATCTAGGCACATATGATACAATTGTTTAAGTGAATATTTAATAAAAGAATAATATATTAATAATCTTATATATCCATGCTTATTTATAAAGAAATCAAAATCAAAATTTTTCATTATAGCTGTAACATCCCGACCTTAGAAGGTAAGGAGTGATGCCGGGATGAGAATGCCTAAACAAAAAAAGGTTAATAATAGATTTCAAGATGGTTGTAGGGATAAGAGCGATTCTTACATTAAAATGAGAGAAAAAACTCTAGATCTATACAAGTAAAGTTAGAATCAATATGTCAATGAGGCCTTTTAGGATAGGTGATGATTTATTTCTAAGAACTTTATAGTTAAACATGCTTAGACAAGAGTAGTACTAAGATGGATAATCTCTTGAGAAGTTTTCGTATTGACCCATTACCAAAAACAAAATTGTGTAGCCCCAAAAGTTGACTCAAAACTGATAATATTATTAACTAGTATTAGATTGAGCTCATAGTATAGTATTAGAGTTAACTCTTTTTTAATACGATTATGAGCTGATGGACCTGTAACGTCTCGATCTTAGAGGATAAAGAATGGTGCTAGGGCAAGAGTGCTTATATAAGGAGCAATTTCTGACAGACTTTAAGAGGACTGTGAGGGTAAAAGCGAGTCCCACATTAAAATAAGAGAGAAGTTCTTGATTTATATAAGTTAAGTTAGAACTAATATGTCAATGAAGTCTTTTTAGGATATGTGGTAATTTATTTTTAATAACTCTGTAGTTAAGCGTGCTTGGACAAGACTAGTATCAAGATGGTAACCTTTTGAAAAGTCTTCGTATTAAAATATTACAAGAATAAAATCATGAAATCCTAAGAGTTAGGCTAAAGTAAATAATATCGTATTATTAGACTGAATTTTATAGTATGGTATTAGAGCCAACTCTTTTTTAATATGATTGTAGGCTTAAGAATTGTTAGTGTTGTATGCCCTAAAACTATTTGTGTTGTCAATTTTGGGTATATTGTATTAAGTTACTGTAGAATATGTATTGTACATATTTATTAATAATTAAAGTGTTTTAATTTATGTGTATATGCGTCTTCTTCTATCTAATCATACTATTGATATGATATACATGTGAATTATTCAAGATAATTAGATTATCTAATTTATTCCTTATAAACATAATATTAACTGAGCATTAATATTACATAGTAGGTATACTGAATATTTTCGGTGAATATCATGAGATAATATTAGTGCGAGTGATATGATAGTTATATCATTATGACATTAGTGTGAAATAATAGTTAAAGAACTATTATTTGAATATGACCAAAGTATGATAAATCATACGAATGTATGATGTCAATGATTTATAATTAAATTATAAAGGTGTGTTAATTATTTTTCAGACCTTGAACGTTATAATTGTTAATCAGTATAGATACATATGATTTATATGGTGTATAAATGTAAGACTAATCACGTCTTGTACACAGAAGCTAATTTGGTTATGCATTATTTATATCAAGTAGCAAATAACTGTCAAAAGGAATTCGTTGACTCGATATAGTAGATTTTAAGGTACCATTGACTTGATCCAGATTTGAGTCATAGTCGGATATTAATAAACGAATAAAAATAAAGTCTTTGGCCAAAGCAAAAATATCATACGAAGAGTGACAAGTTTAGTTCGTATAGACTGATTATCTGAATAAAATTAAATTAAAAGTTTTGATATTCGTAAGCTCTGATGTAGTTGAGATTAGACGAACGGAAGAAGATTATTTACACAAAATCTATAATTGGACATAAGGTTCGATAAAATTTTTCTTTATTATAAGTTAGAGGTTATGGCATATTGTTAGATGTCAACCATAGTCGTTGAGCATTCGAATAATTCGAAATGAGGTCAATAAGTTGATTTCAGCTCACAACTAACATCATAGTGAATATGAGAGGTCACAATAAAAACTCTGAGATTATTCTTACTATGAAAGAGAGTAAATAATATCCGTAAGAGAGTTAGTACTCTTGAAGATATTATTTAATCGAAAATCGTAAATGATTTACGCGTTAAATTGTTTAACGAGATAAGAGCTTAAAAATTAATCTTATTATAATTTAGAGTAAATCATAATATTCCATAAATATGTAGATATTTAAATAAAAATCGAGATCAATTTATAATTTTTAAAAATCGAGGCTCCTAAATAATATTTTTATAATTAGGGGCCTGAATGATATTTTATAATTCAAGGGTGTGAGATTGTGACACCCCAACACTTGGGCCTTGCAATCCTTTGTAATAGTGGCACGAGAGTTCACTCATGCTGAGACCCCAAAGAATCGAACTCGAGAACACTTCTCTCGCCACTCGTCTTTGTAGCCACCTAAGTTAGCTCAAGAGGCTA
>JAWDEX010198079.1:0-11861 GCA_035221805.1 Trichilia hirta
AAGTACTGCCACCAGTCTTGATATATATATATATATATATATATATATTCACAAAATTCATGTGTAATATTTAAAAATAGATGCATGATATAATAAAATGCCATTCGTATAAAAAATAATTGCAATTTGATACGAATAAAATTACATCAATATCTAGATAATATAATATAAATAAATTAATAAACAATATATTTCTAACAATCAATCAATTATTGTTGGAAACTAGATTAGAGATATTGCTCTGATAGCAAATGTAAGAATGATAATAAAATACCAAGATGATAAATCACGTAAAGTGGAAGCCAAAACTTTTCAATTCTCTTACTATCCAAAAGTTGCAGTTGACAACCTTAAAAACAATGGTTCTTAACATCCAAAGTTACAATTGACAGCCCTAAGAATAAAGTGCATATTTCAGCTTTATTCAACACTCAAATTCGTGATAAATTTACAAAAATGGCCATATTTAATTATTTTTAAATTAAACCAAAAGATTTATTTTTGGACAAAAATACCCTTCCTTTACACATTTTTGAAACTTAAATTAGAGTAAGGTAAACTTGTAGTATTAAATTTAATTTAATATTAATTAAATTTATTAATTTGTATCGAATATTAATCTTTATCTTAATCTTTAATTTTTAAAATATTAATTTAATCTTTATCTAAAATTATCTAATATTAACCTTTACCTTATTCTTTAATTTTTAAATTATTTAAATGTACTTAATTTGTTCAATAATGTAATTTAACTTAATTTTTACTTATATTTTAAATAATTTAAATTAGTTTAAATTTTTAATTTCGAGTAAGGCTTATTCTTTACTCGAAACCATAGATTTCATATATGTGAAAAAAGTGTAATTTTCTCGAAAAATAGATAATTTCTGACATGTTAAATATGGTCATTTTTATAAATTTTCCCAAATTCTTCAGTTTGATGAAAGATATAGGCTTTAATTTCAGCCCAAAGACCCTAATCTTTTTATTGTGTTTTCGAAAAGACAGTCTTCACCCGTCAAGAAGAAGACATAACCAAATAGGAGTTCAATGGGCTCCTTCATACTACCACTGCATCCGTATATTGACAAGAGAACATAGGAGTTGAAGAGTCAATTAAATTCAAAATTAAATTTGAATTAGCTATTATAATTGAAAATAAAATAAAAATGGATTACTTATCTAAGACATTGTTTTTCACTTATTCATATGTGTAGCATCATATACTATTAATCTTTTTTTGAAATTTTAGTTTAGGCAATTGTTCAATTTAATAAAAATATTTTTTTTAAAATAAAATTATATTTTTATTTAACCATTTTCTATTCATATTTAAGTTAAAAAATTTAACATAATTAAATTCAGATAATTTTAAATCTTAGATATAAATCGTTAAAATAAACACCTCTTAAACATTTGATATTTGAGTACCAAGTTTTAAACAGAAAACAATCACGCAATCAAATTTTTATTTTTTATGTTAAATTATAAATACACTGATTTAAGTCTTAAATTTTGTAAGACAACTGATTCTCAAGATAATATAATGAATATCAATTTATGCAAATATTAAAAAATAATATGAATAAAGTAAAATAAGAACATATGAAAAACTCCTTAAAAAATTTATTTCATATATTAAATAAACACAATTTGCTTGAACATAAACACAAATAATTTTTCATAACAAAAATAAAAAATAATTTTCCCTTCTTTAATACAGACAAAATACCAATTTTTAGGTTGTTTTTCTTGGTAATCAAATTATTTTTGATTACTATAATTGCTTTTCTCTACTTCAAAGTAAATAGAAAGAAATTCTATCTATGTTACAAAGATTTGCTTTTAATTAATATATGAAATAAAAATATTTTCTTTAGAATTTTCTTAATACAGTTTAAATTTTTTTTTTATATTACTATTGTTTTATTTGTTAGCTAATAATTCAAGTAAATAAATAATTTTCACTAAAAAAAGATAAAAATGAGATTATTTTTGATATTATATGTTATAACCTAGTCCTAAAAGGTGGAGGGTGGCACGGAGTTAAAAGGTCTGAGTAAAAAGCAATTCTTGACAGGCTACTAGGATTGCTGGAGTCAATAATGAATCATCCTACATTAAAATAAAAAAGAAAGTTATTGTGTGATATATGTGAAATTAAAACCAAATTATTAATGAGACCTTTTGGGATTAGATTAGGTCTTATAACAAATATTAGAGTCGACTCTTTTTTACTATAATGATGGGTTTGGTGACGAACTAAGCGAAAGCTGGTGGCCTTGTATAACCTGATCCTAGAGGAAGGAGAGTGATACTAGGGCAAAATGATCTAAGCCAGAAGTGATGCCAAGGTAAAAAAGTTTGAATTAGAGTAGCTTCTGATAGACTACTAGGATGGTTGAGGGTAGTGATAAACACTTTCACATCGAAATACATCACATAGGCAAAAAGGTCTGAATCAGGAGTAGCTCTTAGCACATCGAAATACATCACATAGACAAAAAGGTTTGAATTAGGAGTAACTCCTGACAGACTACTAAAATGGTTAGGGGTAAGAATAAATAATCTCACATTGAAATATGTTAGGAAGTTACTGGATTATATACCTAGAATTGGAACTAAGTTGTCAATGAGACATTTTAGAATAAATATTGACCCATTATCAAGAACAAAACATACAGTTATAAGGGTTGGATTAAAGCAGACAATATCATTAATAATATTGAGTATTTTAAATATTTTAAAGTTTTGATTGTCCAACAAACATTCAAATGAATGTAGCAAGGGATGTTTATGTAAATTTCATGCATTTTTTCTCTACTTGTAGTTTTCATAAATTTTATAGGAAAATTTTGAAAATATCCTTATTAAAAATACTATTTTTTTTTTAATACAAATGCCATTTAAATTTTAAATTTTGTAAAGCATTTATATTGTTAAGATAATATAATGAATATCAGTTTTCCTTTATTTTTGTCAATGCTTATTTGTCAATGTTGATGCAAAAGAATTGAATGACATTCAAATAAAAATTGGTTGCGTAAGTGTCAGTACGATGAAATGAACGATAAAACAGGTTGTAGCATTGATATTCTCTTAACTATTCACAAGTATTTGTTATAATTCAGGTATCAACCGCAAATGAAGGAGATTGCAATGAATCTAGTCAATTGACAATAAACCATCTGCATTGAAAGGGGGAGGGCTTGACTAAGTCACAAATAAAAATTAAGTTGGTCACCTATGTCAATCCTTTGATTCAAATCCTATTATTAGAATCTCCCTGGTAAACCTGCCAGCTCCATATCCAGACTTCATTCCTAAACTCAACAATGAAGCTTCCTAAACACAAGAAATGGAAAAGCAAACCGCCCAAACAAGTAATCAGACACAAATACAGAATCTCTCCAATCCAAAAGGGCGGCTCGTTTCTATCAGAATCGGAGCTGTCCTATTTATGACTGAGGCTCAGGTGCAGGCTCGGCAATGGCTGCTGCTCGCCTCCTCCTCCTCCTCCTTTATGCCTTCACACTAACTACCTTCTCTTTCTCCCTATCAGAAAGTGAGGCTCTCCTCAAGCTGAAAACATCTTTTGACCGGACTGATGTTTTAAATTCTTGGCTTCCAACTTCTCAGAATGCTTGTGTTGATAAATGGAAAGGTGTACTTTGTTTGAATGGAATGGTTACAAGCCTAAATCTTCAGGGTATGGCTCTCTCAGGAACTATTGACATTGATGTATTAAGTGAGATTCGTAGCCTTAGAAGCATCAATTTTGCGAACAATTTTTTCTCAGGTACGATACCTGAATTTAACAGAATTGGTACTTTGAGGGCTCTCTACTTGTCTAGAAATCAGTTCTCGGGTGAAATACCCAATGACTATTTTTCTAGTTTGACGTCTATGAGGAAACTTTGGCTTGATAACAACAACTTCACCGGAGAAATACCGGAATCCATAATGAAATTATCTCATCTCAAAGAAGTAAATCTTGAAGGAAACGATTTCTCAGGTCCAATCCCAGAATTGAAACAACCCTCACCGTCATTAACTTCTCTGAACCTCTCAAACAACAACCTGGAAGGACAAATCCCTGAAAGTTTTTCAATATTCGGTGTTGATTCCTTTGCAGGAAATGATAAACTTTGTGGTAAACCGTTGAACCTATGCGGAAAAACAGAAGAACCTCAAAAACAACCGGCATCACCTGTGCCGAAAGCAGAATCAAGCAGTAATAGTAAAAATTCCCAACATGAAGACACACATTCAAAGCCATCAGGTAGGAATGACGACAACAATTTGGTGATAGCTATCGTAGTAATTGCATTACTAATATTTTCCATAGGGGCAACTGTATTTGCTGGAAAACGCAGGGAACACAATTATTTCAGCGTGTTAGGAAAGGAAGGCAACGTAGATAACCGGGTGCAAATTCATGTACCTGAATCGAAGAAAAATGATAATACGAGCAAGAAAAATATAGGGTCAAATTACAGTAAAAGTGAGACAAAACCATCCAAAAATGGAAGGAAAAGCGAAATACGTGACTTGGTGATGATAAATAATGACAAGGGTTCGTTTGTTATGGCAGATTTGATGACCGCAGCAGCTGAAGTGCTTGGAAATAGTGGATTGGGGTCTGCATACAGGGCTGCAATGGCCAATGGATTAACTGTGGTAGTCAAGAGGATGAGAGAAATTAATAAAATGTCAAAGGAAGCTTTTGATTCTGAAATGAAAAGATTAGGGAAACTAAGCCATCCAAACATATTAACACCCTTGGCTTACCAATATAAGAAAGAAGAGAAACTCGTGGTTTCTGAGTACATGCCTAAAGGCAGTCTTCAATATCTCCTGCATGGTACGTTACACATATCGAGCATCAGATCGTATTATGCAATCATTAATTTTTTATATGGGAATAGTTTAAATGCATTTTTAACTCCTCTATTAATATGGTTGGGGTTGATGAACTTGGCTCGCTTATATAGCTGTAAACGACCCAGCCGATCTGTCAAGAACTTGAGCATTCATTAATTAATTGTTCTTATTATTTATTATTTCAGGTGACCGTGGGATTCCTCATGCCGAGCTAAATTGGCCAACAAGACTGAAGATCATAAAGGGAATTTCAAGTGGTTTGAGTTTCATTCATTCAGAATTTGCATCGTATGAGCTGCCTCATGGAAATCTAAAGTCGAGCAACGTTCTTTTAAATCAAAAATTTGAGCCATTACTAAATGATTATGCGTTTCAGCCATTGACGGAACCAAATCATGCAGCTCAAACAATGTTTGCATTTAAATCACCAGAGTATACGCAAAACCAGAGCGTTTCAAAAAAGTCGGATGTGTATTGTTTGGGTATAATCATTCTTGAAATAATAACAGGAAAATTTCCGAGTCAATATGCAAGCAAAGGAAATGGAGGAATTGATGTGGTGGAATGGGTACGTGCAGCATTACTCGCGGAGAAAGATGATAGAGTCAAAGAGTTAATAGACCAAGATATATCGGGTAAGACTGTTGCAGATTCTTCGATTGCTATGATGATAAAACTTCTTCAAATTGGGATTGCTTGCACTGAGAGTCAACCCGAGGAGAGGTTAGACATGGAGGAAGTCATTCACAGGATACAAAAGATACAAATTTAACATTCATGATATATTGTGACATTTAAATTGTTATAGAATGAAGATTCTAAATATTAAATATCAATGTAAAAATATGTTCTTTGCCCGACTAAAAATTGTATTACTAAATAATTTTTTACCTTTGTTTCTAAAGTATAGAAGAATTATTATAATACTAAACGACCCTAATTAGGCATTTATTTTATTTTATCTGTGAGAGAGAAGAGAGAGAGAGAGGGAGGGACAATTACAAATAAGAGAGATTGTCTTGTTCATGTCAATATATGTATGTATATGCATATCCATATTAATCACAGGCATGCATGCAAAAGCACATCTATTACGCAACAATATTTATGGATTGGAGCCATTTCCGAGGTATGAAATTAGATAAAAACTTGCTTGCACCATGTCTTATCAGCATGCATCAATCAGTTAGCCCTAGCTTGACTATTTAATGGGCCCAAATAGTTGGCCTTGTATGACTGATTCGTTAAGACTGGTGATACGTTGTTCAAGCAAGTGTTGGTCACGGAATTAACTGATAATAGTCTTGGCTTTCTGACGGGGCAAATTGGCAAATTGAGGCTTGTACATCATGTTATTAATGGAAAAATGGTCTGACCTTTTTATAGTGCGGCCTAAATCTCCAACAGGTTCTTGTTTTTTAAAATAGTTCTCCATAAATATTTTTAACTTTACGTTTAAAAAGTAAAATAAAATAAAAAATCAATACCCATGCCTATACCTAAACTCAAATCTATACCCAAATCAAACCCTAATACCCAAATCTTCTTCACGCTTCTTCTTCTTCTTCTTCTTCATGCTTTTGCTTGATCTTCTTTTTCTTCATCTTCTATTAAAGAAGGGATTTTCAGTCACTTGATATTTTAACCTTGCAGCTAGTCCAAAACAATTAGCCTTCTGATCTCGTTTTGTGACCCTGGCAAACCACTTCATTCAACCGAATCAAGGAAGGGAACTAATAAGTCTTTGATTTACCTTATAGTGTAGGAGCGGGATAGAAACCCTAATTTCAGAGAGATTAATAACTCCAATATAGTTATTTCTTTACCTAGAACACCACTTAAGTTGGCAAGATGGAAGATAGAGAGCTTGGAGCACTATTTAGGTTAGCAAGACCTATGATACAGAGCATGAAACACTACTTTAATTGAAAGGACCTAAGATATAGAGATAAATAAGAGAAAATTGTTGTCAACATTCAAAGAAATTATAATTATTCAAATTTCATTTACTTTATTACTGATTGAATATAAAGCATGCCTTTATATAAGTTTCCAAATAATTCTAGTAAAATAAGGAAATAATAATCCTAATTAGATAAGAAATTACTCTTCTTGTTGAAAAACTCTAAAATAAATCCTTCAAAAACATAAATTTAAAATCAAATCAAAGTTAATATTTCAAAGATAGTTTTCAAAAATATAAACTAAACATCAATATTAGATGCAATTAGATGTAAATATCGGATGCGACCTCCATAATATAAAATGTAGTATGAGATGATAATTCACTATCGACTGTTGTCATTGTTGGTGGAATAACAAATGTTGTATGAGATGGTGCTGCTTTAATATCAGTCGCAGCCGGCAACTGATGGACACATGAACTGTGCATAAAGTATATCCTCAAACGTCGGCGAGGATGCTGATTCTAAAGCTGATGCCAATCAAGCACAAAATACAGATAAAATAAATAAATAATTGAAGTCATAATGAGAAAGGCAGAAAAGAATTAATGCTATAGAAAAATATGCGAAAATAATTTTCAAATAACAACCAAAATACTAGAAAAAGATAGAAGCAGACACATGCCCAACAATATAGCTGAAATAAAAAAACAGAAACAAGTATTAATAATCCTAAGTTTAAATTATATCTACTTTCAAGCATCTCAAATCATTCATAAGGCTTGATAAAACTAACTAATTTGTAGCTACTACAACTAGTAATGAGTTCATTTTTCTTATTTTTACAGTTTCAACAATGCATTGTTATTTGTTATTGTTCAGTTATTTTTTCATTAATTATTAATTTACCATTGTAATTTTTTCATATCATTTCTATCAACACATATTTTCTTAGATATTATTTTCTGTAGAAGTCTTTGTAACACATTATAAATTATCCTACTTTCGCAAACAAACTCAATTATTCATCCACATTGAATATATTTGTGAGCTTCGACTAATATAAATTCACTGGCCGTCCAAAACTTTCATTTGCATCTTCTCTAATTCACTATAATGAAAATATATCAATACAAAGCAAACAATCCAACAAAGGGCATTGATTTTTCAGTTTTTTATCTAAAATATTTTTTAAAAATCCAAAATTTCTCATTTTATAAAACCACAATATCACATTAAAGAGTATTTTTGTCAACTATATTACTAAATATTTGGGGCTACAAAACAAGAAACTCAACGCAGAAGAAACGCCTCAAAATCAACAAAGAAAATAAAAACAAAGATACTTGTAGAAAGAAATAAAAAAGAAACAGAAATAAAATAGATACTCTGTTTTTTATTAAATAAAACCAAAATGATAAACATTATATACCCTTATTTGACTGACAATTGTAATAGTTATAACAACAACTCCCACAGAGCGCCAAAATTACCAATATTATTGTATTCAAAGTTAATTTTTTTAGTACCATAAAAATGAGAGTGGTAATAAACGAGACTAGGCAACTGAATATCACCAACCCGATGACACTGTCATACTGTAGATTAACAATGCATCTTCCTTTTAAATTGACTGTTTTAGAAAAAAGATAAAGTGATGTAACCAATAGAATGTAATGAAAAAGAAACAACTATCATATCATTTTTGCCACGAGTTAATATTTTTAATGAAAATATCATGCCTCAAAATTCTCGGAGTATAATCGGTAGGAGATAAGACCAGCCTTATCTTTCTAAGCATTTATTAATATTCACTCGACTCTTATAATCTGTTACATACAGATCACACATGCTCCTATAGGACTTTATCCATAAATTGACGGAATAATATATATTAACTAATTTCATGCATTTACATAACATTCGAAACTCAGTGCTTGAAATATATATGAGTAAAACTCCACACATTTACATTACATATTTATATATTTCAAAATATATAATATAATATATTATTTAACTACAGATTGACTATGCATAAGTAGACCCAACCCTAATGACTACGCTCTAACATTCTATTCCATTTGTTTGTCTTTCAAATATCTATCAAAGCACTTACAAAATTGTGATGTGGTGGGAGTTTTTAGGAAGACTTAGTAAGTAGATAAAATATAAGTGAAGTTATTATAAAAAAAAATAATGTGATTAAACTAATAGCCACATAAAAAATAAGTCATATATATCATTATATACATATACATGTATCATAAACATATAAATCTTGTATATTATCATAATAATCTTGAAAGACAATATTGTATACTTTTATCATAAACATTATCCCATTTATATCTGTATATCATGCATATATATTTGTATATATACATATTATGCATGTGTCATGCTTTTGGTCCATATCCAAGGCTACGCACTTGACCAGATAGAGGGAGGGACAAATTTGTATAGTATGCAGATATCATGTTTGGTCCACATTTAGGGCTATGCACTTGACTGGACAGAGGGACATTCATCTCCAGGGCTATGCATATGATGGGAAAGAGAGACAAAATTGAATCCATAGATAAGCATTGCATCATCTTTCTCTTTTAGTGCATATAATGTAATAGAACACACACACGCATGCAATCATAACATACATAAATTAATCATTTCATAAGGCATTCCAACCATATAAAATTCTGCATATATACAATCTCATAACGCTCACATAATACTTATCTCATAAAGCACTTCTAAATTATACATAATAAATTTTGATAAAACTAGTCTGATTACACCATAATAATATATGCACTATAACTAACTTTTTATGCTTTTCTATTCATTTCATGCTAATAAACATTCTCTAACTAATGATAGAGCTTTGCTATTTCTATCATATTAACATACATACTAACTCTAACTCATAATGTACTACTTAATTATATTGAACTAACATGCATACTAACTCATAATTACAAATATATTTATATATATGTTCTATTATAGTACACCATAATAATATATGTACTATAAGTAACCTTTTATGCTTTTCTATTCATTTGATGCTAACATATATTCTCTAACTAATTGGTAAAGCTTTTCTATTTCTATCACTAATGATGTCATTAACGTAATACATATATGAATATAAACATAATAGCAAAAGTACAAAGAACATTTATATAATACTCAATATTTAAGTTCAAGTGTATTTTTATTATTTTAATAAGTTAAGGGTATTTTTGTTATTTTTAAAATTTTATGTTCGGGTGATATCATTGGTTAAATAAAAGTTATATTAAAAAATATTAGGTATTTTGAGAGGTTTTAGATAAAGTTGATTGAGTTAAAAAAGTTTTTCATTAGACACCTTTTTGCATACCCGAACTTTATAGTTATATTTTTATTGATTTAAAAATTAAATTAGTGAGCTATTTATTTTTATTAAAAGAGAATAAAAATATAATCATATACAAAAAAAAAAAGAATTAGTGAAATCAAAATTCAAATGAAAGAGAAAATAGTATTAGAAGTAAACTATAACTTGGATGATATTTTCAAAAGGTCTAAGTGATATTTTTCAAATATTAACAATAAACTCAAATTGTCGATACTTGAAATAAAGGCGTCGATGCTTTCTTATGAATATTATGTATAACTTATTTCTTTTGAGCAGTTTGAAGTATTTTAGCTATATTTTTAATTATAGAACTCTGATTTAAATGATTTTTTATGTGTTGAAAGATAACTCAATTATATACAACTTTTATGCAGATTTTTTTCCTAGATTAAGTCTTTTTATGATTCAAAATGGTGGATTTCTAAGGCCTATCTGATGGCTATATGACTTTCAACACTCTTTAATTTTTAGGTCATATCTTTATATTAAAAAATTTAAATTAAGTAATTCTTGAACCATTAGAAATATAATACAATTATTTACAACTTTTATGTTTACTATTAGACATAAATAATTCAATAAGACTATCAAAATGAAGGGATAGAAAGAAATATTGGAAAAGAGGCTGTAATAGAGTAAGTATTGACATCTTTACACTTAAGGATCAAAGGTGTCGATACTTTTACCAAAGGTCTTGATACCTTTAATAAAAGTGTTGATGCTTGGGTTAGAAAATGAGTAATTTGGGAAGGTATCGAGACCTAGATTAAGGGTGCCGATACCTAGACTAAATGTGTCGATACTCAAGCTAAAAGTATCTATACCTTTATTAAAAATTAGCAATTTTAAGAAGAACTTGACATTTAGACCAAAATTATCGACACCTAGAGCAAATATGTTGATACCTTAGCTAAAAGTATCGATAGCTAGACAAAAGTATGAATACTTTTTAATGAAAAGTTACGTTTTGACTGAAAGAAATAAATATCTAGCTCGTAAAAAGACTATTTTGCCTAATTTAAATTCTATCTTTGCCATTTCTTCTATATTTTTAAGGTTAAACTAGTCTTTTCTCAATCTACTCACATGTATATAAAATCAAATGGGAAAAATCATTTTATTTTCTTCTTCTCTATCATCAGTTACTTTCAATTTGAGAAAAATAATATACAGTGCCTATCCATTTTGTTTTTCTTTAATTTCTTTATCATTTAACCGATTAAATTCCCTTTTCTTGCTATAAATGTTATATTTCTAATATGCAAAGTTTCTTAATTCATGAAATTAAGTTTGATACAAAAAGGATGTAGGTAATGAATATATATGGATAGTTTAAAATTTATTAAAAACATACCTTATGTTCTTTTACTACCAATACTTGGATTCAAATTTTTGAAGTTTTAGAGTATCATATTAGACAATTCTCTATCAAGTGATGCCCTTACCTTTCAATTTTTCTCTTTAGTTTTGCAAAATTTTAATCAAAATACTTTTGATTATTTTAGGTTTTTTAACAAAACCTTAAGATTTCAAAATTAATTTCAAAACTTAAAATTTATCATTCAAGCACTTAGATAACACCTTAAAACCCTTGTGTCATAACCCAATTTTGTCCTCTGTAATTTTGTTTGTTGCAGATTTTTATTTTTGTGAAAATTTTATCTCAGGTA
>JAWDEX010198100.1:0-11860 GCA_035221805.1 Trichilia hirta
AGATATAGATAGATAGAGAGAGAGAGAGAGAGAGAGAGAGAGATTCGCTTACATATATACTTATCTATATTTACATACGTATAAAATTACGTATAAATATATTCATGTAAATATACAATCATGTATGTATGCCCTTACACACACACACACACACACACAATAAATATATGTTCTTATAAACTCATATAAGTACCAACACATCAAATGTGTATATTCATTTAAACATATGCATCGGAACTAATATCTTATATATTTATCTTATCAAAAATACATTTTAATATATTCTAATACAAACACATACGTATATATGATGTATATACATAAACACATGGTAATCATCGCATGAAATATTTATCTAATTTTGTTGATATTCTAATCTAAGTCTGAGTTTAAATTCACTGAACACTTAGATTGCGATTTACATGCCTATCAAAGTCATAATTAGCCTCCTAGACTCAAACATACATGTGTACATCAATACAATGGTCCATGAACTCTATAACCTACCCTTCAAAACATTTCAAGTCATTAATCATTAATAAATCAATTAACACCTCACTTAAATATTTTATCGAACACTTGGTATGCAACCTATATATCTTCCTATAATTTAGACAATTTCATACATTTCATGATATTCTTTTCATATGTCATTTATCACATTGTGCATCACATTATGCCTAATAACATTCTTAGTCATTTAATTCATAATACGCTACACATATGATCACTTAGGCATTTCACCGAACACTAGGTGTGCAAGTATTTCTAACCCAATTCTTTTCTAATGTTTGTAATTCTAACATACCCAATAATACAATCATTCAAAATTACACACTTGTATAACAACCTAATATAATCACGAATCACAAATCTTTAAACCAATTAATTATAATTATCAACTCATAAACTATAGTCTATCCACTATTTAAACTCATAAAAAATTAGATTTTATAGTGAAAAACTATTAACTAAGAGGTTATCTAGCCTTTAAAAAGCAAAATTTTTTATTTTTCAAGCTGAATTACGAAAAAATGACAATCTTTTTAATAATGCTACAGTGGCACATGGGTACTATTTTGCCAATTTTTTGGCAGCCAATGGCCAAAATTTGATTTCTCTCGTCGACACGAGTTCGATGGCATAAGTGGTGCATCAATCTGACATGTATACATAAAGTTATAATGAGATAAACTTTTTCTCTCTACTTTCTCTCCCTGCTCTAAACTCTTCTCTCTCTTTAAATGAAATGACTTGGCTACATATACATATATATATATGTACACAAGGGCAAAATTGTCATTTTTAAAAAATTGTTATTTTGGGAAAATTTGTTACTTCTCTTTCTCTTCTATGTCCTGACCTATATTTTGTAATCTATCTTTATAATAAACTTGAGTTTTTAACTTCTAATTCATTTCTGAGATTTTCACAAAAAATATCATAACTGCATCATTCCTTACGTAGATTAAGTGCTGTTTGCAGTGTTGGACTCTACACATCATGAGCTTTCATCTGATATTAAGATTTATAGATAATAATGCTGCTACAAGTGAGCTGCTTTAAAAATCAAGCTAAAATTTTACATAATTAGCGTAAAAAGTCGTAACTTTCTTAATACTTATTTGATTCGAGTGTTGTTTATGGTATGGTACCTTACATGTTATAAGCTTTTATTTGGTATCAATCGATCTAAATTTTGGTACTGCTACAATAACTATGCCAAAATTACCAAAATACTCCTTGATCGTTTTTACAAATTTTTTACCTTAATCAATACATCGATCATTTGCTTATGTTAGTACTTCATAAATCTCAAGTTTAGTTGGGATTCTATGTGTATCAATATATTTGTATAGAGTATCGATATCTCGATTTCCTGTGCTCCATTATATTGGTATGGTCTTTTGCTTGTATCGATATCTTCTGTATGTTAACAGTCCCTCTTTTTTTTATATAACTCAATGAAAAATATCGATACTTTAATTGTGGTATCGATACATTTGCTTTGAATTATCCTTCATGTTGTTCTGCTGAGACTTTGACTTGTATTGAGCTCTAACTCTAACTACTAATTTGTTGACCTCATTAATGTGTATTGATATAAAGTCTTTACAGTACCGCAATCCTTGTTCTTAGTATTGATCTTTTGGATAGTCTTTAACTAAATATATCAATATTTTTAGTTGAGTGTATCGATACATTGCTATTCCTTTATCTGAATATCAATCTTTTAACCTTTATTGTATCGAACTTTTACTATTCTTCGATCAATTATATCGATACTTTAATTAAGTATCGATATATCACTTTTTTGTGATAGAGTATCGATCTCTTTGGCTTATATTTTAATTTTTCTCCTAGAATATATCAATACATTGCTTAAGTGTATCGATACTTATTTTTTAATCTCATCATATATCGATCTTTTTAAGCTACAAATAATACCTTTCTCAACTAGATAGATTAGCAAGTTTATATATCCTTTGTTAATGATAAAATAACTTACTTAGCAGCAATTATTAAGATATTTTTAGCACTCAAACTATTTTCAAACAATTCCTATTATTAGCAAATATTTTCATAGGCCACTTGTACAAATTCACTTGTTATCATCAAAAACTTATAGTCAATAATCTTCTCCTTTTTTATAGTGACAAAATAGTAGTAAATTCTACTTAACTTATCTATACTCCCCCTACTTATCTTATCTATATATCTCCCCTTTTTTTTTTCAGCAATCAAAGAAGGCAAAATATATATTAAACAATCAAATACAAGAATAAAATTAGAAATAGATATTAAACAAGGATAAGTAGACACATATAAACTATTTATAATCAAAACAATCAAATATAAATGAAGGGTAACATGAAAAATAGATCAATGATGATGAGTATGATCTTCGTTAGCATGATGAAGCATCTCATCTAGTAAACTAAGTTTATTATAAAAAAAACTAGAGGAGCTAAAATCTTGTACGTTGACAACAATTGAAGAGCAATGCTGATGAAAAGGTCCTACTCCTTGCTCATATAGGGAGCGATATCTAAGTGGAGGAGGTGGAGGAGGATTTTGCTATGGATGATAATATGGTAGAGGCTATAGTTTAGGTGGAGCTAGTCTAGCGTGATGTAGTTAAGAGAGTAAAGTGGTAGTCTCCTCTCTGAACTAAAGTACGAGCCATCCTAAATAAATAATTGCCTCTTGGCCTTAGTCTAATTGTTGATTAATGGCCTAAAATTATATGAGCATCATAGATTTGAGGTGATCTAGGCACTTATAGAGATTAATTGACATCTTCTCAATGGCTGAAGGTGAAAGAGGTAGTGCAGAAACAGATACAGAAGGCAACATAGATGTAAATAGTGGTAAAGATACATTATCCTAAGAAGCGGGGATCTCCTCCTCTTATTCAAGCTTAGGAACCTCTGATTAAGTTTAAGATCTAGCAGGTTGGTACTGCTCCTAAAGAACCCATACACTATTTTGATTTTGAGTATAATGCATGTGTCAAAGAGTTGTCTCGCCTAATAAAGCTGAGGCAGAAGGCTGAATTTTGTCTATATCTTTTAGAACATAAGGGCATAGACAACAAAGAATATCTAAGAAATGCCATTATTCGAGATGAGATCATTCGAGTTATTTTATTTAATATCTATGAAAGTAAATTAGGACAGAGCCCCTCAACTATACATTATAACAACTAGACATCCTCAAGTGTCATCTTCAAAAAGCAAGCAGTGCAAATATTTAAGTTATAACTAATGACTAAATGTAACAATCACTCATGAATGCCTAATCAAATAAGTTTAAAATCCATATTCTATAAGTCCAAGTTTTTAAAGATAATGCAACAAGCTTCTAAAGTATGAAAATTATTGGTTCGATAATTCTCGCCCCTGACTAGTGCTTCTAATACCCATGTTAGAACTTTTTCATTAATAACTAAATCAAACCCTCTAACTGATATTTTGAATTTAAAAGAGATTTTGCATCCTGTATGTGGATCAGTGTTGTCTATGTTTGAATAAAATAATTTTACAAGCTCTGGGTAGTAGCTGCCTCTAAGATTCAGTATCTTAACCCATCCAAATCTTCTAAACTATGCTAGATAAGGAAATTGAAAATTTTTTGGAAAACTAAAATCAATCTCTCCACCTAAAGAGACTTTTCTTCGCACAAAATTGCTAAAAAATCTATCTTCTTATTCTTGCCTTTAAAATTCCCATAGCCATCGTGATTGAGATCCATCTCTAGTTTACATGTACGCGATCATTTTCCCTTAGGATAGTTAAGAATTTTTGTTTTAGGTGCCATGAATGAAGGTTTTCAGAGATCAAAAGTTTTCTGTGAAGGTAGAGAGAAAGAATGTTTACTAGATATTTAAAAAAAAAGTAAGGAAGATGACTCTTTTTTGTTCATATCATGCATAATATTAATGGAATGTATCGATACTTCTAAATGTCTAAGGGTTGCTGTGATATAGTTTTCAAAAAGTATCAATGACAAAATGCACAAAGTATTGATACTATTTTAAAGGGCATCGATACTTATGAAGAAAATGAAGGGTGCTAGAATATGTATCAATCCTATTTAAAGAAGAATGAATGATGATTGTCACGTGGAACTCTCTAATTTAGCCAATAAAAAGAATAGGCAAGAGTTTCATTTGAGTTTTTCTAGAATAATGCATGGTAGTGCGGCAGTCTTTACTTTAATGGACCATAACTACCTGACCAATCGTTTGATAAAACAACATTAACAAGTAAAAAGAATAGGTAATTGAGTTTTTCTAGAATAATGCATGGCAGTGTGGCAATTTTTACTTTAATGCACTATAACTACCTGACCAATCGTTTGATAAAACAACATCAACAAGTGAAATTATCGATACGGCTATCTCAATATATCGATACATTTATATTTCTTAATGTTCACTTTCATTTGGTATCGATACATTCTCATTGTAGTAAATGAAAATATTGATATGTAAAGACTTAGTATATCAATACTCTTCTAAGGTATGTATTGATATCCATTAAGCGTATGGATACAATTTGAACACTTAATATATAGATCGATACCTGGCTGGTATGTATCGATACATTAATGATTTTGTATTGATACATAAATTCTAAAAAGGAGGGTTCCCTGTCTATTCGAAGAAATGTATCGATACTATCTTATTTGTATCGATACTTTTATCCTTTTAGTTCTATTTGAAGGATTAACATGTCCTTAGAGCTTTTTCCAGATCTATGTTAATTTTTTTATTATACCTAATTAACTTCTAATTTTATAGAATCTCTCTTTATCTAAGGGTTTGGTAAAGATATTAGTAATCTTATCCTTAGTGCTGACATACTCTAGGTAAATATCACTTTTACTAACATGATCACATATAAAATAGTGTCTAATCTCTATGTGTTTGGTTCTAGAGTAATGAACTGGATTCTTGGTTAAATTTATAACACTCATGTTGAAATAAAAGATGGGAATATCAATGTAATCTATTCCATAATTATAAATCTAGAGTCTAATTTATAATAGTTAAGCACAGCAACTTTCCACTAATATATATTCTTCTTCTATGGTTGACAAAGTAACTGTGCTTTATTTCTTGCTAAACTAAGATACCAATGAGTTTTCTAGGAAGTAGTATATTCCACTTATGCTTTTCTTATCAATCTTGCAGCCACTATAATCTGCATCTGAATATCCTTTTAGATTAAACTCTCTGTTCTTAGGATAAAATAAACTTAGTTCTGTAGTCCCTCTAAAATATCTAAAGATTTTTTTTACTGCAATTAAGTGTGATTCCTTTGAATTTGATGAAAATCTTGCACAGGCACATACACTATAAACTGTGTCTAGTCTAGAGGCTATCAAGTAAAGGATCTTATCTTGCCTTTATATAGACTTTAGTCTATACACTTTTTATTCTCATCTTTATCTAAGGATGTAGATATGCTCATGAGTGTGTCTACATGTCTCCCATCTAAAAGTTCAAATTTTTTTAACAAATCCTTGATGTATTTTGTTTAAAAAATGAAGATTCTATCATTTGTTTGCTTTATGTGCAATCTTAAGAAGAAATTTAATTCTCCCATTATGCTTATTTTAAACTCACTTCTCATTAAATTAGAAAAATTATTGCACAAGAATGTGTTTGTGCTTCTAAAGATAATATCATCAACATAGATTTGAATAATTAGTAGATCTTTGTCTTTGATTTTTATTAAAAGAGTTTTCTAAACACTCTCTTTTTCAAAGTCATTTTCAATCAAAAATTCACTCAGTCTCTCATACTATGCTTTAGGGGTTTGTTCAATCCATAGAGAGTTTTGATGAGTTTGTAAACATGATTTGAAAATTTTAAATTTTCAAAACTAGGGGGTTGTTCAACATAAACTTCTTCATTTAGAAATTTATTTTAAAAAGGACTTTTGACATCCATTTGAAAAGGTTTAAAATCTTTAAAATAAACAAATGCTAAAAGCATTCTTATAGCTTTTAGTCTTGCTATAAAAGCACATGTTTCATCATAATCTATTATTTCTTCTTGATTATACCCTTGAGCAACCAATTTAACTTTGTTTACAGTGATGTGACCATGCTCACCAAGCTTGTTTTTAAAGACCCACTTGGTACCTATCACTTAATATTCACTAGGTCTAGGAACTACAGTCCAAACTTCATTTTTGTCAAACTGGTTTAACTCTTCTTGCATAGTCATCATCTTTCAAAGCTTCGTCTATCTTGCTGGGCTCCATTTTGAGACAAAAGCTAGATTTTAAATCTCTTCTAAATTTAAAAGAAAATCTCTATTTGCTCTCCTTGTTTTAACTCTTTGGACTAGATTTCCTATAATGAGCTCTTATGGATGGTTTGCTGTATATTTTCAGGGTTTTGGGAGATTTTTTGAAGTCTCATCTAAGGTTTCATTTCTGATTTCTTTCTCATTTGAACCTACATTGTCATCTAACCTTAGATTATTGGTCTTTTCTATGATATCTATCTCCTTTTCCTTTTCTTTGGTTATCATCTTAGCCATCTCTGGATCTATCTCATCAAAGTAACATATACTAACTCTTTAACCATCTAAATTTTTTCATTATATACTCTATAAGCTTTACTTTGGGATGAGTAACCAAGAAATATTCCCATATTAATTTTGTATTTTAGCTTTCCTAGGTTGTCTTTAGTGTTTAAAATGTAGCATGTACACCAAAATACTCTAAAGTAACTAATTTTGGGTTTCCTATGAAAGATGAGCTCATATAAAGTTTTTCTAAAGAATTTCCTAATTAACACTCTATTAAAGATGTAACAGGCTGTATTTATGGCTTTTGCCCAAAAATATTAAGGTAAATTATACTCACTAAGCATGGTTCTACTTATTTCTTGTAAAGTTCTATTTTTTCTTTCAGCCACACCATTTTATTAAGGTGTTCTAGGTGCAGAAAAGTTGTGAGTGAGTCTATGCTTATTGTAAAAATTTTTAAACTCATAAATTACGAACTCTTTTCTTTGGTCACTTTTAATTTTCATAAGTTTGTAACCTAGTTCATTTTGTATTTTTTTACCAAAGCTTTTAAATATGCTAAATGTATCACTCTTATTTTCTAAGAAGAATACTCAAGTAAATCTAGAGTAATCATTGACCAACATATAGGCCTAGGATTTTTCACCTAGAGATGTAATATGATTTGGTCTAAATAAATTCATATGAATGAGTTTTAAAGGCTTAGTTGTTGAGACAATATTTTTGGATTTAAAAAAATTTTTCACTTGCTTACCCATTTGGCAAGGACCATATGTTTTACTTTTAGTAAATCTAAGATTGGACAAGTCATTTAACATTTTTTATCTAGATAATTTGTTTAGATCCATAATACAGTGTCCTAATCTTCTATGCAACAATTAAGAGTCATCACATAAAATTTATAGGCAAATGGTGTTTACTATTTTCAATCTATCGAATTTAATAACATACACATCATCAATCCTAGGAGCATGCAAGATAGTTTGGTTTTTATTATCAACTACATCAAGCATCTCTTAAGAATTTAACATTATAACCACAGTCACATAATTGTGAAATACTAAGAAGATTGAACTTTAAACCATTAACAAATAATACATCTAAAATAATGACATTTTTTTACCTTAATCTCACTAATTTCTCTGACTTTTCCTCTAATGTTGTCTCCAAACACAATATCTTTTTCTTTCCTTTTAGCAAGATGCAGAAACAGTTTCTTATCTCCTATCACGCATCTTGAGCAACCATTATTCAAGAACCATTTCTTATTATACTTAATTCCATTTGCAAGAAACATTTCTTACAAAAAATGGATAGTTTATTTTAGTATCAACTTTATTTTGGGTTCATAACTGTTAGCTTTTGGCTTAGAAGTCAGGTATATTTTAGCATTCACTTTTTTTTTTTTTTGGTTTTTTCCCTTCACAAATCTAAACCAATATGTAACCATTACGAGCTTTCTTTTTAAAAATACAAGTGCTGCTGTAATTACTTTTTTTATTGCTGAAGTAACAGGTAATAAAAGAATTTGTTTATTGTAAAGATTTAACAAAATAATTTAAAAGTGCCTTTTGTTTTATCCTTTGCTTATAGCCAATCCCAACCTTATCAAATATCATACATTGACTGCTTAATAGTTTATCTAGAGATTATTTTTCTTGAGTAAATTTTCTAAGAATTTCCTTTTGATTATTTATTATATCTTATAAAGCTGTATTTTTTATTTTTAGCCTAGCAATCTCCTTATCACATTACAAGAGGAGTTATTTTTATGCTTGCTAATAGTCTTTTTTAAGATTTCATTCTCAAGTTTAGGTACAAAATTCTTCTTTTTAAACAATTTATACTTAACATACAATTTTGTAAAATCAGTTCTAAGTTCTTCATACAAAAGTGTTAGTTCATCATTAATTAGAGCATCATTTTCACAACTTGAATCAGTATAGTATGAGTTTTAAGAGGAGGAAGTTACCTCAGTGTCTTGTTTTCCTATAAGACATATGTTTGATCTTTCGTCCTTTGATGATAAACTGCTCTCTACACTTGATGAATCATCTTATGTCATTTTCATTGCTTTTTTATTTTTCCTTTTCTCCTTCTTATCTTTCTTTATGGGACATTCTAGTCTAGTATGATTAGGACTTTTGTACTTATAGCAAATTATTTCACTTTTTTTTTGTTCTTTATGAACTTATCTGCTTTGAAATTTTCTCTCTTTTTCCAGTTTCTTTCTTTGGCCTATCTTTATTAAGAAATTTTCTAAATTTTTTAGCTATTAACATCAGCTCCTCATCATCACTAGAATCTTTTTCACTTTCTTCTTTATCTTCTTGTTGTGTTCCTTTTAAGCAATCGACTTTCTACCCTTATGAAGATCCTCATCTTAATTTCTTTTATTTTCTAATTCGTAGGTCATGAAAGAGACAAATAATTCTTTTAACAATAGAGTTCTAAGATCTTTGGTCTTTCTTATGGTAGTCACTCTAGTTTCCCATAATCTTTGCAAGGTTTTCAGTATTTTGATAACCATATCTGTATTTGAATATACTTTGCTAATTGCTTTTAGTCCATTCACTATATCAGTGAATTATGTATACATTTCCTTAATGCTTTCATGTGGCTTTATCTTAAATAATTTATAATTATGGACTAGCATGCTAATCTTAGAGTCATTCACCCCGTTAGTTCCTTCATGTGTTATTTTAAGCATATCCTATATGGCCTTAGCTATATCACAACTAAAGACTCGACTGTATTCAGTCCTGCCTAGTACACAGTATAGCACACTCATCGCTTTGCTATTTGTTTGGAATAGAGTTTTCTATTCAGTTGTCCATTCATGTTTTGGCTTAGACTTTACTTCTCTAGTTACTTTGTTTGTTACCATTGATAGCTTATATCCATCTTCTATGATGGTGACTATTTCGAAGTCAAGTGTACTCAGACAAATCTGCATCATTTTCTTCTAGTAGGTATACTTTCATCAAAGAAAGTGGTCTGTGAGTTGACTTTCCTTTAGTCAACTAAGCTTAAATACTACTTGATGTTATTAATGATCTACTGCTCTAAAGGTTGTTAATCTTTACTTAAAAGAGAGCTATGTTATAATATCACTTATTGTCCCAAATGCTAGCACCTAAAAGGAGGGGTGAATTGGGTGTTTTAAGAAGTTTTAAAAGAATATTAAGAATTTGTTGATAAAGTACAACTTTAAAGATCTATGATGATGATATGAATAAAGATCGATTAGAGATGTAGAAAGAGAAAACACACAAGAAATTTATAGTGGTTCGGCAATGTGCCTATGTTCACTCTCTCGATGATTTAATATTGAGGTTTAGTTATTTCTTATTTGCACGGGTCAAGTGTAACCTAAGTTTTTATAACTCCTTTTTAATGGTAAAAAGCAACCTTATACTCTCCTTCTTAGTGATAAATGGCACTCTGACAATCTCTTTTTTAATAGAAAAGGGTAACCTCATAATCTCTCTTTTAATAGTGAAGGATAACTTGACAATTTATATAGTAACTATTGATGTCGTCTAAAATTTGAACATAAAAATAAAAAAAAAGGAGTCGCCATTTATCGAAATAATGGTGGGATAGATCACCTAAAAATTATATTTCCTAATTTAGGGGGTTGATTAAGTGTAGAAAAGGTGTTAAGCACACTATAACCTCCGTTAAAAAAAAGATTACCAAAAAATAATAAAATAAAAGCGTATAAATTAAAAAAAAACAATAAGGATTAGGTCTTTTACCTAAAAATAATGATAACATAAAAGCAAAAGAAAATAAAATAAATATGAATTAATTCAGCCACTTAAAATAATTAGAAGTGCAAGAAAGTAAATTGCAAGAAAAATAAATTATAAGAAAGTAAATAACACAAAAATAAATTACAATAATTTAAATAAACACAGAAATAAAGCAAATTAAATTATAGTGGAGGCTTAACTTTTTATAAAATTAATTTTATCTTAGTTAATTATACTCTTTGACAACAGTGCCAAAAACTTATCTATGTGTTAAATATGTATACTTAAGTACAAGTAGTCTTATTATAATATTTTATTCAACAG
Source organism: Trichilia hirta (assembly GCA_035221805.1). Classification (NCBI taxonomy): domain Eukaryota; kingdom Viridiplantae; phylum Streptophyta; class Magnoliopsida; order Sapindales; family Meliaceae; genus Trichilia; species Trichilia hirta. The sequence goes on from JAWDEX010198100.1 coordinate 11,131, forward strand.
CGCCAAAAATCCAAGTGTTGTATTTATTGCAAATGTATTTTTCAAAATGTAACAATTTTATTCAATAGTCCAAAATTAATTTCAATGCTCCAATATCAAGTTCAATAGGTCAAGAAGAAGTTCAATGGTTCAAAAGGATATTCAATGGTCTAAAATTAAAGGAATTTTAGTGATTGGTTGGTTTTAGAGAAAGAGTTACCAAATAAAGATCAAAATATAAATTAAAATACTAAAACTTTGAAAATTAATATCTTTAGAATACGATAAAATTAATATTTTTTTTATAATTCGATTTAGACCAACTAAAGAGTTATCTCAATCGAAAAATAAAAATCATTTATAGTTCATAAAAATATCTTTTTTATAAAAGAAAAAGATTGAATAATAATTTATCTTTTAATTAATTGATAAAAATATTTGAGAAAAGTGTTTAGGACATGTAAATTTTTAAAGCATTCTTTGTGCTATATGTTTATAATAAATTAAAAAAATCATTTTCAAGCATTTAATGCACCAAATGTTTTCAAAGAACTAAAGATTTTAAACGCAACAAAATATATTTTAAAAATAAAAGTTTTAATTAAATAAAATGAGTAAACATTAAAGCACAAGAGTACAATTAAGAAAACATACCACTATTCTATTAATGTTAACTTCCTCGCCTTAAGTAGGAGATTAAAAATATATAAAAGCAAAAAAAAATAAAAATATAATTATAAAGTAATTTCTT
>JAWDEX010198121.1:0-11858 GCA_035221805.1 Trichilia hirta
AATTTATGATCTTAAATCCATAGCAGTGTGTTTCAGCCTGGTGCTAATCCACGTGCTTATTTTGAGGCTGTAAAGAGTGTCAAGTATTATCTGCTCACTATAGTTATTCATTTTGGTGTCTGTAAATAACTTATTGATCTTTTTTTTTCCTTTTTGTGCAGCGATAAAGCAAGTATGTCGTGCTCCTATAATGGCCATATGGTACCGAGGCTTTTGGTTACCTCTAGATTGCGAGTGACCTGCAATTGTCTTCAGGCTACTAGTAGTAGCTGACATGTCCCCTCACTGTGATGTTCCTATAATAGATTTCTCAGCCATAAGGCCTTTTTTTCTAACTACTGTTTGTTTATTTTAATGCCTACCTCTTCCTGTCATCTTTAGCCTGTCTATTCCTATACTCTTTCAACTCTATTTTTAGCTATAATGATCCACACCATTCTATTCTTGTAGTTGTCCTACTCATCGATAGTGCAGCAATATGATCTTGTAGTTCATTCTTATTGGAGAATTCTGCGGTATTTCTCTTATCTATAAAATAGATAGGGTCCCCATCCCTTTTTTCTTGCAATTTCCTAGAGAAATGACTACAATTATGTCATTCATTAGCACATAAAATATGCTGATAGCTTTTATTAAAGGCCTTTTGTATGCATTCCCACAGACGGTGCTAATTGTAGATGCCTAAATTCTCTTGGGACAGAAAATTTAACAAATCACATAAATTTTGTCATTGCAGCTGGCTAATGATTCTAAAGGAGCACGAGTTTACTTTGGATCGGAGTTTCGTGAGTTGTGACTAAAATTCAAACAAGAAAGTTAGGAGTAAAGTTAATTTTTTAGTGTATAAACTCTGATCCTTAAGTCAGTGACTAGCTAAAGAGAAAAGAAAGCTCGATGGACAACAAGAGAGAAAGAGAGAATTTGTTTGAGGTTTATACTAACTCGAACTGTCGACTTGACAATTCGTTCAATATGTGGGTGATCAGTCTTTTTCTCGTGTTCTTTTGTAATCTTCTTTTGGGAGACCCTCTAGGGAGAAGAAGAATCTCTTTTTCACAGCAAATTCAGTACTTATAGTGGCCTTAGCAAGTATAACCATCAGAGAATGGGAACCCGATTTGATAGTAAGTGGCTGGTCTGGGTGGCTTTTAGATCATTTTACCATCACCTTCTGACGGGATAGGGTAGCGCAATAAATGCCTGCAATATATAGGATATAATGTTCTAGGATTTAAATGCGATGGGACATTCTATCAAGTCTTGAAAATTATGGCCTGATTATTTGTCTGGGTCTCTTATTTTTGGTCAAACAAAGTAGGGGGTCGCCTTGAAAATCTAAAACAAACAGCTCATATCAGTATTTTTGGATCGCCTTCTTGTGTAGATTCCAGGGAAAAGACGGGTTCAAAAAAAATTCCTTTATAATAATATATTAATAAGTAATATGACTGAAATTTTATTCTTCAAATATTTTTATTAAATATGTTTAAATTTTATTTTTATAAAATATGTCCCTACGAATTGTTCAGGTAAGTTTTAGTATTATTGTAGTGTACGTACACATGTTTGAGTTTGAAAGTGTGTATTGGTGGCATGAGGTTTGGGTGTATAAATTAAAAATGAAATATAATTTTAAATATAATCATTTAAAAAAAAAAAGAAGTTACTAAATACGTGTTTTTAATCTAAAAATAACAAGATAAAATACATTTTATACTTATTTTTTGTTTTATTGAAATAAATACATATTAAAAAATAATATTAACACACCCTATTCATTATTTATTCTCTCTACTCTGCTTGTTAAGGCATGTAGAAGGCGCGTGAGAAAACTATTGGTTTTTATGTTTGGTGGATGAAAGTGTGGTGTCGTGGCTAAGACAAGATTAACTGAACAACTTCCTATCTCAGGTTAAGATATCATTCGACCAAAGCTTCGGCTATTTTTCCTATAGATGAAAAAACAGTATTAGGTCACAACCAAACATATCCAATCCAACTCATTTGGATTTATCTTATTGTCTTCTTTAGCCTAGGGAATGTTTCTACTTCACGAATTGACCTATTGTCCTCTTCGCCTTGGTTGATGATCGTCATCTTCCCTTTTGACTCCTACCACATACAAGAAGAGTTGTTTGGTTCAACAATATAATTATGGAATCATAATATTTTTTTATGTTACTACTATATAAAGATAGAATTTGAAATAATAAATTCATACTATATATATACCCCACTAACCTTTGCTTAATTACTAATATATGGGTGTCTTTGACAGTGATACATATATAATTAAAGTTCAGCACATGATTATCGTGACACCGGGTATAATTCTTTGCCTAAGAGCACGATATATACATGATATATGTTATTTATATGAAGTTATATCATTAAAATTTTATAATTAAAATGAATTAAAATTAATTTTAATGGAAGGAGATTGACTTGTTGAAGTTTAATTATTCAATAGAGGATTAGGCTGTGGTGATGTTAATGTCTGTTTTATATTATTTGTTAAACGATGGCTTATAAAGTAAGTTTCAACTCGGATTCTATTCTATCCAATGGAAATAAAAGAAAACAATTTTTAAGTTTCATCATGGAGCAATTCAATGGGATAGGTTACACAAAAGCACAAGTATTGACAAAATTTAAACCCATTTCGGGATTAGACATATTCTAATTGCCAACCTATTTAAAGGCTAATGTGTGTGTGCCTAAAACCTACAATTAGATAACGATTAGAGCATTATTCAACATATTGACATTCATATTGGTATAATTACCCCTTGCACATAGATTCCATATATAAAATTCAGAGAGTACCGCCCATCTAATTTAAAAATAATACCCTCTTAAAAATTACCCCCGGACAATGAATGAATACGTATATATATGGCAAATGTCACCTTCTTCAAAATTACCCTGGACTATGAATGAATACGTATATAAATGATGTACGAAGCACCACACATGAGTGATGTAATGGTGAGGTGATCATGAGGCGTAGAAGACGACAAAATGTGTACACGTTTTTGGACATGATTGGTAAGATTGGGAATAGTGTCTCGAGGAAAAGTACAGGTAAGATCACGTGGCAATCAGGATGGCAGAAACAAGACACGTGCCAAGGGATCCACAAAAACACAATGTTAAAGAAAAACACAAGTATAGAATTCAGACTAGTAAAATCAATGAATTACACGGACGAGAAAAGGAGAGAGAGACGATGGCATGAATATGATCATGAGATTGAAAGCCTTTTGTCTGTGGGCACCAGTTGACCAAGTAGCTGAATTTGTGACCAAATCGAAAGGTGAAATGGTCCGTGTGTTTTGCAAACCAAACGTGCTTGAGTTGGTCGGTTCGTCAGCTCCTGACTCTTTACAACACGTACCATCAACCATAGGATGGCCACCCATTAATTTCATTTTTAATTATTTTCTCCCCCGTTCACACGACTGGGAATGTGGAATCAGAATGAGTATCTTTAGCAGATGGCTGCTAGGGAGTTGTTCCTTTTTTTCATAATTATTATATAAATAAACTTTACCAGATTTTGCTAATTGAACAAATTAACTCTTCTTAAGTTTCTTCCATCTTTCAATTTTTTGATCAATCCAATCTAATCTAATTAAAATATAGATAAGTAAATGTTGTTTGTAAATTAGCAGGACCTTTGATTAAAGTAATGATCGGACAAATTTAGCCATATGTTCCCCGCAATTATTGGTGCAAACTGTGGCGACAATCAGAATTGGTGGGCAGCACAAGGTGAGACATGAGCGGGTTTAGACATTGAACGCAGACCTCTCTTCTGTATATATATGTGAGCAGGCGTGAGCTTGTTTACACCTATGAATATGAAGTTTTGTACTCTTACAAATAGAGAGAGATCGCTTTTACATTTAATACTTTAGATGTCAAATAGTATCAAAATTTTCTAGCCCTGACGCTGATGCAAACTAATTATCATCAATTCATAAGACTCACAAACCCTAATTGACTTCCTTAGTTTATTCATTCCTTGCTAGAGTAACCAGGCATTTACAGCAAAGTAAAGCAACTAGTACTGTGGAAATTAATCGAGTTTGTGTCCAAGCTAGAACTTATCTTTTGATACATATTTCCTAATTTTTATTTAATTACATTTTGTTTTAGAATGAGTGCGTAAAATCAGTTTTGTTTTATTATCAAAATCAATAAAATATTATATTTGACATTTAAGGATGTTAAAATTTGGGTGTTTCTGATCAATATCACATTCATTCACGTAAATTGGAAGTGATGAGTCAGTCAAGAAATAAAAGAGATATATTCATGAGAACAAACAATTAATTGTTTCACATATGGAACAAAACATGGTTTTTATGTGCTGCGTCAAACTATTTAATAAAGACTTTCTTGTAATTCGATGAATCATCAGTCCCACCTACTCCTATTTTTATATTATATTATTTCGATCGGAAACTAATTAATTACCTTTGAAATGGTATCTATTCTATTGATGTGTGGATAATGCATGCTCAAGGAGAAAAGGATTAAAGAGAATTAATTAAAACACTAAACTTGCTTTCTCCTATCGTCCTACTTTTGATTCTATCATTTACAACTCTTTAAAACGTCTAGACCCTTCGCATCTTTGGTTGACAACTGTTCAAATTCTTGCGATTCTCACCTACTACCTTCCCTTATCAACTAAGCCATTGGGTCTAATGAATTCTTGATAATTAGGGTCTTTACCATGTTTGTCTAGAATGACTTTCTATGAAGTTTGAAGTTTTTTGAAATATTAATTTTAAACCAAAGAACGCTCTTTTAAATTCAACGAAGGACAAACCATTAATCATTGGCTTTGTGGACATATGAATTGTCACGAAATTAGTCTTACTATGGTGGGGTTGACATGGACAATTGACTCATGTTCTTTATCAAATTTATTCATCATTTCGGAAGGGTCCCTCATTAACACCCCTTCATACATATAGATAGATTTTAAGACTTCAAGTAGTGATAATAATATTTAGGTCAATCCTTTGTCATGTTCACAATAACGTGTTCAATATTTTCAATGTTGGCCTGTAATTCGTGGACTTCATTAATTAAATTTCCATTGCTTATTTGTCTTCTAGGTTTCTAAGAGACCCTACTCTTCTATTGTCACTCTTCTTTTCTATTGATATCGCAATAATTGCCAATGGAGGAATTTCCGCAAGTATTTTCTCACACGATTTCTCAACGAAGGCCAACTTTGGGTCCAATTTTTACCAAAGGGGGATCTTTTTATCAAATAAAGTTGTATGAAAGATTACAGGGAGTCCATTAAGCCAATTAATTCTCATTTGATGATAACTCAAAGAAGTTGGAATGGTTAAGCCACTAATTTCCTTAAATGATAATAAAAACAACGCATAATATAATGATATTACTAAGAATAAGAATGATACAAGACTCTTTTGTTTTATGCGGGAGAGCTTAGCTTAATTAATAGACAATTAATTAGGCATGGGAAACAAGATTAGAGGATTCATTTCAAGCAAAACACGACATTATAACTACGTATATATATACATCCTTTAACAATTAAGAGTCAACCTGGGTTTCTTCCGAGAACTCCATTACAAATTATAAGACCCACAAAAGAAGGTGAAACTGCTCCTGGATGTGAATTTGGTACAAGTTTTATCGGATGAAATGATTTTGTATAATCAATTGGAGAAAAGAATATGAGAGAATTTTTGGCAATCAGCAGGAAATTGAAAAAGATAAGAAATGTCAAATATGTGGAGAAGTCATATACTGAATACGATAGGAACCTAATTTTAGAACATAAAATTCTTGTTGTGAAGCTAACCAAAAGATTTCTGTCAACTATTTTCAAACCGAATAAAAATTCACTGAATTGGATAGTAAATACTAAATACTAAATATTAAAGCAGGCATAATTTAAATGCCAATTAATCCTTTTTAGTATTCTAATAATGAATTTAATTTTTACTGATATTATATTTTTTAATTTTAAAAAAGGAGTATTAAAATCCTGCCACGAAAATCTTTTGAAAAGTAACAAAATTAACCACTCGGTAAATAAAGTTGGTGAAGATCGGTAAATGCAAACAACTGGACCTAATATTTGATTCATTAAACAATACTTTGTTAATTGCAACCCCATGACTGCTAATTAAATATTTTCAGAAAATGTATATAACCAAACTTAGGCCATAATATATTTACAATAGACGTTGGTTTTTCTTTCTGTTTTGTAGTGTCTGTTGATTTCTTCCTTATGATCTGTGTGTAAATTAAAAAGGTTTTGTTGAACTACTGACAGAATATATGATTTGGTCAAATAACTATTGATAAAATAATAAATAGCAATGTATTAAGCATTTCGTTGATCTCATTTAATCATGTATAATATACATTTAAATAGAAGAGATTATAGTAATTAATTAATATTGACATCCTATTTTGGCATATTTATATTTATTCTTGATTTTATTGAGCCGTTTTTGATATTTTCGGTGATGTAAAATTCACCTAATCTTTGGAAGTACCATACATCGCCAGACAATTTAGTTGACATTATTTTGTCAACATACCATCTTAATTTATAAGATTATTATGGATTATAAATATTAATGAATTTGTTTATGTTGATTCATTGAAATTTGGATACATGGAAGCAAAGTCAATCGTAATGCAGAATATATGGATGTTGTTGCGGTTGACTTAATTTAACTAGCTATCACTTGAGTTGTATTAAGCTCAGAGTTATATAGGGATAAAATTTTACATTAATCACACCTTTATATAATAAATTTTAATTTTATAAATATTGTATAGTATATTATTATTTAATAATAGTTTTGTAGGCCACATTCAGAATATTTTAATCAAAGACTCCTATTAATGACAATATGACAATTTGCATTTTAATTGAATGCATAATTTCGGCCTAAATGTAAGCCCATAATTTAGAAAACATATGAAAATTAGGTTGGATCAACATCATTTGGGTCCAAATAAATTTGCCTAGAAAAGATCATCATCATCATCTTTTTGTTCTTCTTCAATATGTTTTTCCTTTCTCTCCTTTTTTCTTTTCTTGGAAAGACCAAATATATATTTCATCATTCATCAAACGGCATTGGAAATCCATATATATATAATTCATAATTGTAAATAATTTTGTTGAGACCTTAATATTCATATTGCCGGTGTATGGGTACATCAAAGAAATTAGATCTTTAATAGAGATAGTATATATAAGTTGATTTTAAAAGCCTTTCACCATCATAGTTGATTCATCCAATTGATACAATAACAGATATTTTATAATAATTGCTTTATTATAGGTTTAAATCTTCAAAATCTTAGTTTTGAAAACATTAAATCTGGAGTAAACCAAAGCTATAGTAAAAAAATTTGAAAAATGGCAACATCATTGTCACCAACACTCATAACTAAGGCCACTCCAATTCTGAATTTGTATGATAAATTCATCCATCTACGGATGAGAATAAAGCCATTATAACAGAATCTAGGTGAAGATCTGATACAGAACCAATAAAACGATAAATAAAAAAACTCCAAAGAATAAGAAAAATAAGAGCAAGTACTCCACGGGAGAGAATGAAAATGCAAAGAAAAAGGTGAGTTTTGGGGTTGTCAATAACTCCTTGAGTTATGAAAATTCTGTTTTTTATTGATTTCTTTAATCACAAAAATCTTTATATCCATTTAAGCATCAATAATACATTCAATAAATAATCGTATATCCTGATGGAAACTCTATTGTGGTAGGGCTAGAGGAAGGAGCATTTGGACATTTTCAATATTTGCTCGTATTGAATTTTGGAAATGGCCGAAGTGGAACTATGTTTCCTTTAAAACTTTTTGGCCCATGAGAAATTATTCCAGTTCCATGCACTCAACGGACTTCGAGTAAAAAAGCTAACAACGTAGCACTTAAATTAGCTCATTGGGCTGGCTTGTGCTACTTTTTTTGCACTAAATATTGTTTACTCTGTATTCTGTTAAAATTGTAATGTCGTCAGCTTCAAACTTGCAATAGTTAGATCTTAAATATTGGGGAAATTTACAGAAACAATCACATTTTTTCTCCTTTTATAAAAAATTATCAGACTAAAAAAAAATTCTTAAACTTAACCAAATATTAATTTTTTGGACAAATTTGCCCCCATGACTTAATTAGAAAACCAAAAATTTTGGGTGAACCCACTTTTTCACTTCTCAAATTCAACTTTTGTTCATTTAAAAAAATCTGAACTTCACTTTCGAACTCATATTTTTTGGTATATTTGCGGGGAGATTTGCATTTGACAGCCAGAATTTCTTAAAAATCAGTGAATTTCATTCACTTGTATTTGAGTTTTAAAAGTATAAAATATTAAATTTTTTTACAAAATCAACATATAAATTATATTTTACATGTTATAATTTAGTTTAAATGTAAAAAAAAGATAATATTGACTAGTCATGTAGATAATTTTGATCGAGATTTGAGAATTGACTTGTTGAAAAATTGTCAATACTTTCAAACTTAGTTTGAAGAAATGTTAATTGAGTTTTAAAGTATAAAAATAAATTTTGTTCAAAATTATTATTTGAAACTTAGTTTAAAAGTTAAAATAGAGTTTAGTTCAAAAGTCAACTATAAACTTAATTTAAAAGCTTTTAAACAGAGCTTAGTTGAAAAGTTTTCAATAAGGGTCATAGTGACCCAATTGCAAAACATGTCAAAATTTGATACTCATATGTCTAGATCATTGAATCGTTTAATTAAGCTTTCGTTCTCGGCTGTTCATTGAATGTATTGTTGACATATTTTTTTATCAAATTGTAGAGTTACATTTATTTTAATTTAATACAGGTAAAAGAACGATGGTGATTATTGGTCTTTCATCTGTATTCAAAAAAGACACTATGTTCAAAACAGTGATCTTGTGAAGTTTAAAAATATTTAATAGTCATGTAACCACAAGACATTCATATGCAGATTATGTTATTTGTCTTTACGTACAATCAAGACAATTATTTAAGTATCCCAATTTATTTTGATTTATGTATCCATGTTATGATGCTAGATAATGTATTGATTTAACTGTTATAAATTTTATATGTTATTTTTGCGAATTTTAATTAGGACAGATGCATGCATGCAAATCTTTTATTTGAAAATTTAAGAATATACAACTTAGAACTCACTAGTATTTTGATTGAAATCTTTAATTTTAATTTCAAGCAATTTTATCTTAATTAGAAGTGCAAATTTAACTTAATTAGAAAGCACAATTTTACCTTAGTAAAAAAGTATAGTTTTACCTTAATTAGAAAGTGCCATATTGTCTAACTTATGCATGATGTTGTGATTTTTTAGATAAACTTACACAATGGTAATTTTGTAAAAATTACTTTTAAAAAAATAAAATAATAGTTAAACCATTTTACATCACCATGTTCTACCTTTTGCAAACACAATACCACAAGTGCATGGTGTCAAGTTATAGTCAAAAGTATCAATTTTATGAGGAGGTTTAAAATTTGTTAAGTATTGCTACTCCAATAGGTTCAATTATCTAGACAACTTCTAATATTTGAAATTTAGCAATTACAACTAACTTAACAAATTAAAACTAAACGAAATTTGAGTACTAAATGATAATTGAAAATAATTGCCAAAATATGAAAAATTCTATGGAAATATCTCTTAGAGGAGTTTGAGTTTATTCATTCTTACTATGATTGTGTTAATTTATCATATATGTCTCATTCTAGGTGATTAACTAATAAAGATTTAATCTTTAACTTCATTCTCTCTTTTGATGGCGAATGAAATCATATGCATAATATACCATAATTATTATATCTAGCTAATTTGATAAGCTACGCATTTATTAAGCATTAACCTCTTAAAGTTACCTTTTCTTTATCTATCTTTTGATGCAATATTCTCTAGGCTGTGCAATCATTGTTCTAATATGTAAGGTTAGCCTTTTCTACGTTTTAACCTACACATCAACATATACATGATTCAACATTTATTGTAACCATTCAATAAAAGTAGATTACACAAGTTAATCAAATAGAATAAAGATGAATATAAATATAATCTCAACAAACCATAGTTTACAATGATTACATCAAATCCCTTAAGACTAAAAGTTTAGTCATTCATACTTGTCATCATTAAAATAAGAGATTAATACAAGAATAACATTAAAAACATTAATAAATATAACAAAGGTAAGACAAGCTCTCAAGAGCTTTCTTTTCCTTTAGTTCTTCTTCAACCTTCTTTCTTTGCCTCTTACTTTAATATAAATGAAGAAAATAGATGATTGTTACTCCTAATGGTCTAACTGAATGGAGAATAAATTATGGATTGTAGGTGTTTTGAGGGATTTTTAGGAGTGGGTATGGATTTTTGAGGGTGTGTGTATGTTTTCTAGCCACCAAAATCTCTCATTCTACTTTAGAAATAACCCTCTATTTATGATATTTGAATTAGGGCACATAAAATGAGGTGAGAATGAGTGGTGGTACTATAATACCCAAAAAGTATAAGAAATCCAAACTTTGACACTGTAATAGTATAGAGGGAGCTATGGCATCCAAAATGCCAACCAGAAGAATAGTAGGCTTTGTGGCACCCAAAATTAAGGCTATAGCACCCAGTAAGTTTTGACCTTTGAGAATCTTGATTTGTTACCTTTTTTGATGATGATCTTGAAATGTAAGTTAAAGAACTTTCTCTAAGCTTTCCACAGAGACTGAAATCACCCTATTTTGACCTTTGGAAAGAAAGTTATGCCCCTAAATTACACAAGAGGTCATTTGATTAAATTCACGCTCTTATGTTCCAGATTTCACTATTTTATGCTTTATTATCCACTTTTCACCTACAAAACAAAAATAACAACAAAATAACATTAATTTACTATAAAACTAGCAAAATACTAAGCTAAAATAACTTGATAAAATAAAGTTAGCATGGTATTAGATCATAGCTTAGGGGTCTGTGACTATAAGTAGAGTGTAGTGCCTTGTCTGTGTAGTATGTCTAAGATGCTTTTGTGTAGGGTGTTATCCCTTCGAGTATTTAGATGGTATAATGCATCTTTCTTACTATAGATATTGTAAGATAATTTATCATTTGTTTAATTCGTATTATTGTATCTTAGTTGCTAAATTATGTTGTCTCGAAGACAAGCCGCCCCAAGTAGAAGCCAAAGGACCTCTTTCTTAGACCATGTTTATCAAGACCTCTAGTGTCACTTATAACAACTTATGGCTGAGCCAAAAGAGGATGTGGTAAAGGTTAAGGTAGAACTAAAATTTAAGCACAAGAGGTATAGGCAAATAGGGTGGATGATAGGTAGAGGATAGACCTTGCCAAGGGAATATAAAGAATCCACCATAAATAAAAGTGTTGCTAGACCTAGTCTTTTAATAGTAATAGTAATAAGCTTATGTTCCTTCTGTTTTGCCTCGCTTAAAAATTCAATAATCTATTTAGGCTTTTATTGAGAAAGAGTATGAGCAAAGGTTAGTGGTAACCTCGCAAAATTTTTGAAAGACATAACCGTTGACTTTTATAAGGACAAAAACAAGTTCAGATCCTAATAGATTTTTAAAGGAGTCACATCAGATATGCACTACCTTGGGATACTCACCAGTGAGATTAGTAGAGTTGGTGAGTTTTTAGTTGAGAGATATGGCTTATGCCTAGTATATATCCTTTATATAGAAGAGGAGTGTTTTAGAATCCCCCCTAGAGTGGCTAGAGTTCAGTAAAACTTTTCTCGCCTAATTTATTTCAAAAAGTATTAAAG
>JAWDEX010198132.1:0-11858 GCA_035221805.1 Trichilia hirta
TGGGTCATTGGGAGCATAAACAATGAGATAAAAATTGAAATTATTGGAGCATACACAATAAATGCATACAATTTAAGCTATTACTGCTAAGAAATAAGGGGAGGCATATATGCATACAATATTTTATTAACTGAATACAAAATATTTGTTTTTTATTAATATAAAAAGTGTAATCCCTCATCTTGTTTAGCTTCATCAAAGAAAAAAATTGCTTATATAATAATAAAACATTTGTGTTTTTGATAAATTTAAATTGATAATATTACATATATGACAGTTTTAGAAAGGAGCAATATATGGATTGGATTACCAGAATTGACATCACCTTCGGTTCATGAAGGTATGCTAAACGCTATTAAATTTTACTTTTATTTGTTGTTTATACTAATTTTTTCAACACAAATGTTAAGGTAAATAAAAAAAAATTAAAATATTAGTCAGATTGGTCCGAAGACACGTTTTACGTTGACTGAAAATTAAAGACTTTACATACCCATCAAGCATTGTTTTGGGAGTGATGTTTTCATATAATAAGAGTTAAAAATAATATTTTATTTGATATTTTATAAATTTTCGAACTGTAAAATGGATAAAAAATGTATCATAAAATAAAGCACCATAAAAAGTGTTTCATAAAATATTACAAAAAATCATTGTTTTTAACAAATTTTGTTAACTAATTGTAATATTAATAATAAATTATATAATTTATTATTTTGAATCTTGTCTCTGTTTTTATGTGCTTATATTCTTTCTTCTGAAAATAATTAGAGAAGATTATATTTTACAAAATAAAAATAATACTAACATTTTTTATTTGATATTTTTAAATTTAAAAACAAATAAAATGCAGAGATACAATAGCAAAAATCAAGCACTGTAAAATGAGTACGAATATTATAAATATTTTTAATAAATCCAGAATATATTTTTAGTGCATATAATATCCTGAAGTGAGTGATAAAAGTTATACAACAAAATATTTAAAAAGCAAAAGATAATTCTTATATTCTTATAATTTTCTATGAAAGAATTTATGATAAATATTGGAATGCGATGACATTTTTAAATATATTGAGTATAAATAATCACAAAAATTGAATTTTATTTAAAATTTATATGATAAAAAATTTCAAATTTAATATTTGGTCAATTTTGATAAACAATGAGATGAAAGTTGAAATTATAGGAGCATTAAGAAATAAGGTGAGATATATTTGCATACAATATTTTATCAAGTAAATACAATATATGTTTTTATATCAATATACTAAGTGTAATCCCTCATCTTGTTTAGTTTCATTAAAAAATAATAATAATAAATTGCATGCATAATAAAAGAACTTTGTGTTTATGATAAAGTTGAATCCATAAAATTGCATATTTGACAGACTCCTGTTATAGCTGCCTTAGCTTGGTTGAGCTACCAGAATTCTTGAAAGCTCGGGAAGAAGGTATGCCAAAACGCTTTTAAATTTCACTTTTTATTTATTATTTATACTAATTTTTTGAACGCAAATGATTTAAAAGAAATATAATATAATGATTTGGAACATATTTGATATGCCAATATGCTATTTCATTCTATTTTATAATTTATTATTCATATCCATGTTTTGGTAGACTTTTAATCAAGCAAAAATGTCATAAGTAAATAGAAAAAAATTAAAATATTAGTTTGATTAGTTCAAAGAGAATTTTCACGTTGACTAAGAATTCAATATTTAATAGATGCCTCGAGTATTTTCATAAAATAAAAATTAAAATAGTATTGTATTTATTATTTTCTAAATTTAAAAACTATAAAACGGATAAACACAGTTTCATAAAATAAGCACCCAAAAAAGTGTTTCATAAAAATATTAAAAAAATTATTAATTTTGACAAATTTTATTAAATAATTGTAATATCAATAATTAATTATATAGTTTTTGATTTTTCTCTTAACTCTCTTTTTATGTGCTCATATTCTTTCTTATGAATGTAATTAGAGGTGACTATATTTTGCAAAATAAAAATAAAAATAAGCAATGGCATTTTTATTTGGTACTTTTCAAATTTAAAAACTAATAAAATGGAGAGAAATGATAGTATATAATTAGCACTGTAAAATGGGCAAGAATATTATAATTAGTTTTATAAATCTAAAATACATTTTTAGTATATATAATAACCTGAGATGAGTTACAAAAAAAAGTTACAGTATAAATACTTAAAAAATAAAATTAATTTTTAAATTATTATAATTTATTTTAAATGATTTTATTACTTAATATTTGAATGCGATGACATTCATAAGATGATTGGGAATAAATGATCGTTAAAATTGAATTTTATTTAAAATTTATATGATAAAAATTCCAAATTTAATATTCGGTCAATTTTGATAATATATGAATTAATTTAAATTTGTAATAATGTTTAAATTTTTATGGGGTTGGCGAAATAAAGGGCGTGAGATTACAAGAAAAATGGGGTGTATATATATCACAACCCTTAGGATTATTTATGCATTCGATTAGATTGGGCTTTTTTGCTTTGAAGCTAGGGTAATCGGTCCATGGGACCTATTTGCTCTTCAAGCTTTTCGCTTCGTGAACCAAGAGACCAAATAATTATTTATAATTAGATAAAAAAGAAAGAAAGCATTATAAAGTAAATAAAGCCGAAAAGGCAGCAATATCATTAAAACAGGTTATTAGGAGCATAAACAATCAGCCTAATTGAAGCAATTACTTCTAAGAAATAACGTGAGATATATTTGCATACAATATTTTATTAACTGAATTCAAGATATCTTTTTATATTAGTATAGTTAGTGTAATCCCTCATCTTGTTTAGCTTCGTCACAGAAAAAAAAAAATTGCATAATATATTATAAAAGAACTTTGTTCTCATGATAAATTTGAATTAATAAAATTGTTTGCGTTGTTAGATGCTCGGGAACAAGCAGTATTGTCTGGTATGCTAAACGCTTTTAAATTTTATTTTTATTTGTTATTTATACCTAATGTTTTGAACTGAAATGATTTAAAGGAAAAGTTAATGAGAAGTTAAAAAAATTTATAATTTATTGCCCATATCCATGTTTTGGTAGGCTTTTGATCAAGCAAAAATGTTAAAGTAAATAAAAGAAAAGTTAAATATTAGTCAGATCAGTCTTGAGAGGATTTTCACATTGAATGAAAATTGAAGATTTTTTGGACTCCTCGAATGTTATTTTTGGAGTGATATTTCATAAAATAAAATTAAAATAGTATTTTATTTGAAATTTTGTGAATCTAAAAACTATAAAACGAATAAAAAGAGTTTCATAATATAAGCACCATAAAAAGTATTTCATAAAAATATTATAAAAATTATTAATTTTAACAAATTTTGTTAACTAATTGTTATACCAATAATTAATTATATATTATATTATTTTATATCTTAACTCTCTTTTTATGTGCTTATACTCTTTCTTATGAATATAATTGGAGATGATTATATTTTTTTTTTATCAAATTTTGTTAATTTTGAAATATATTTTGAAAACTTTAAAAATATATTTTATAAATTTAAAATAAAATAAAAATTGAGACAGAATAGTTATCCCTTAAAAGATAAAAGTAGAAATTATAAAATTATGTCTAATAAATATATTTATAAAAAGTAAAATAGCCTATTTTTTTAAAAAAAATTGTTGAAATTTATTTGCTTATTTTTTATTTTATTCTTAAAATTTCAATTATAATATTATTCTATATATAAATAATTTCATTGTCGTAAAGAGAATGCAACTTTATCAATAATTTATTTGAACAATAAAATTAAAATTACAAATTTATCGATAATTGTTGTAAGTAATACTTTACCTTTACAAAAAAATCCTTATGCTTTTGGCCTTGTGCGGTGATGAATATTTTCACGAAAAAAATATTTCTTTTATGAATTACAAAAATGGTTTACGCATTTTTCATGAAATATTTTCATAGTTTATTATTTTTATTTCTTTGAACTAGAGGAAATTATTGTTAACATTCTCTCACGTATCAATGGGGCTGAGGTAGTTTTTGGGGGGACTTTTATTCTGGACTTCACGTTCTTTTTCTTCATGAATCAAATAATTAAGTAAATGAAATAGAATTTTCTCCCAAATAATTATTTATTATTAAATGAAATAGAAAAATGCATAATTAAGTAAATAACGCCAAGGACGTAACAAAGTAAATAGGTTGAGATATTCTTTGTTTTAGTCTTATCTTTTGGATTTCGTTTTTGACTTATTTACGTATTGATCTAGATGGGGTTTGATTTTTAGACTGAATTTTCCTTCAAATAATTTATTATTGTCAAAGAAACTATATATAAAAAAGAAATAGTAAAGTCGAAGAAGGAAAAAAAAAAAAAAAGGGTATTTAAAAGCACGACCATTTAAAATTACAATTATTTCGTCCGTCATGTATTTACCTTGATGTTTTTAATGCATATTTGGTATTCAAACAGGCTTTCTCTATTTGATAACAACAGTGTGCGTGCGTGTGTGTGTGTGTGTGTATACATCATTGGTACCATGCCATTAACTTTATTTTAAAACTTCTTTAAATCAAATTATTGAAGTTCTAGCTACACGGTTAAAATTGTATCGAGCTGCACTGAATGGCGACTGGGTGGTGGCTAAACGTATTTTTGACGACGATAAAAATGCAATTGGAGCTAAGATCTCAGAAAAAAAAGAGACTGTTCTTCACATTGCAACTGGAGCAAAGCATATTGATTTTGTGAAGGAACTTGTGAAAAAGATGAATCAAGATGATTTAGCTATGAGAAATATTTTTGGAGAAACAGCCCTTTTTATTGCTGCTTCGCACGGAATGGTGGACATTGCTAAAGACTTAATGAAGTATAATAAAGGAATAGCAAGGGTTCCAGATGAATCTGGAACATTACCAATTGCTAAGGCTGCATCGTTAGGCCATAAAGATATGGTAGACTACCTTTATCAAGAAACGAAGCACGACTTGAAAGTGAAGGATCTCGAGGACTTACTTTTCTCTGCAATAGAATCCGACTTGTACGGTAAGAACTTTTCTTTCTCTTTATGAAAATTCATTGGTGTAATTGCTTTCATTTATATGAACTAAAATTGATAGCTACTTGTTAGGAATTTGTCACTCAAAATCAACGAATTCTCTATGAAAACACTTACACCTTCAACACAACACTCAAAAGAAAATACTATACACTTGAAGAACTCTTACAAAAGGAGAAGATTGCATTTCAATTGATGATACAACAGTAAGCTGCGGGTCTATTTATAGTTGAAACAAACTAATCACAACCACACAAATAAAGCAACTGGTCGATGTTCTACAAACATGCCATTGTTCATATTCTCCATGCTCTCCCAACGTGCTTTGTTGTCAAATTCATGTTCTTCAAGTTCTCCTAACATGGTTTACCCCCTTTTTTGAGCTTGCACAGCTCGTCCCACATGCCCATTGTACCTAATCATAACATAAATTGACTCGTATAATTGATAGATACTATCAGTTCCTTATGATAAACCAATTAGGTGGACATTTTGTTCCCAGATTTTGCGCTGCATTTGCTTTGCGATTATCCAGATTTAGCCATGGCTCATCGTTATGCTCATCAAGATCCAAATCTTGGTGCATTTTCTGTGATGACAGAAATCACAGCACTGCATCTCTTGGCTCGAAAGCCTCCAACGTTTTCTAACCCAAATCAGCGAGGATTTCTTGAGAGATGTTTCAATCTTGGTTAGTCGCCTGAACTTTAAAAAGTTTAATTTGAATGCTTTGTATATTTTAGTAATAATATCGCTATTTATTTTTCTGCTTTGGGCTTTATAATATGAAGTTTCCGGTGCCCAAGTTGTAGAAAATAAAAAGCAGCAAGCACTTGAATTAATCAAATTCATTTGGAAGAGACTTCACATTTATATGTCAGAACGAGCAAGACATATTCAGGAAATATTTGAAGCTGCAGCAAGAGGAAACGTTGAGTTTCTATCTATACTTGTTCGTGAATATCCTGATCTGATACGGGAAAAGGATTCTAACAATTATAGCATATTTCATCATGCTGTTGAGAATCGTCAGAAGGACGTCTTCAAGCTCATATATGAAATCGGTGCAACGAAGGATTTGATACTTTTGTTGAAAGACTTTAAAGGTAATAATATTTTGCATTTAGCTGGGAAGATGCCACCAAGAGATGCCCTCAATACTGTATCAGGACCAGCGCTTCAAATGCAGACTGAGTTATTGTGGTTTCAGGTGAAACATTTTCTTCACTTCCCCACACGTGGACAACAATTTTTCTCAACAATAATAAAAAAATTACAAGTTATTCTAATAAGGTTTTCAGGCAAACTTATAATGTTCTATTATTTTCACATTAAATAAAATAAGAGGTGCAAATTAATTATACAAATTCATATATATAAAAGTACATTACGTTTTACACCGTAAATGAAATGATAAAGTCACAAATGACTTTCTTGCATTTACTCATCCAATTATATTGTCTATACATCAATTTATATAATCAATTGCTATGATTAATGTTACTTTTTAATATTATTTAACTTGAATTGTGTCATCATGTCAAAACTCTATTCGATTCTCGAATTAATAATGCGATATCTCTGATATATTATAAATTTTCTGATTTTCTTGCCAATATTAAATGTAATTTTTTATTTTAGATGTTAACTTTACATTGTATATATTTAGGTTTAAAAAATTGTATTCAAATTTAAGTTAATAGAATCTCAACCATAAACATATAGATAGATGGATAGATCGATAGATATGATAGAATTTTATAAGGGTGCACAGATTCAGATCATCCCAGCTTAGACTTTTGCTTAAATAATTTGCAAGTCTAATATTACACTTTGCTTAATGACGAAATGTTTCAAAATGTGTAGGAAGTGGAAAAAGCTGTTCAACCAAGTTTTATTGAAGCCAGAAACAAGGACGGGCTTACCCCGACAGAGTTTTTTACAGAGAAGCATGAAGACTTAAGGGTTCAAGGAGAGAAATGGATTAAAAAAATTGCAGATTCTTGTATGGTGGTGGCAACACTTATCACCGGCTTGGTTTTTGCAGCAGTGTTCGCGATGCCAGGCGGCAACAAGGAAGACACTGGGTTGCCTATTTTACTTGAAAAAGTTTCTTTCAAGATTTTTGCCATATCAGATGCGATATGTTTGGTGTTTTCCGCTGCCTCAATACTAAACTTCTTATCCATACTTACTTCATCATGTGAAGAAGAAGATTTCGTTCGGCTGCCAAGACTGTTGGATCTTGGACTGGCTACACTTTTAATATCAATAGCAGCAATGGCGGTAGTGTTTTCTACAATGATTCTTATTGTCTTCAACGACACAAAGTTATGGATAGCTATTCTTGTTACCGTAATGGCTTCAACACCAATCATGCTTAATCTGCGACATTTCAAACACTTTCAACATGTGGCAGCCTCAATACATAATTCGCGTTCTCTCTTCAAGCGAGGCAAGAGTAACCTTTTCCGAGAAGAAGAAGAAGAAGAAAATGATCAACCCAGAAAAAGCAAGATACTCGAGAGGCGATCAATAATTGAAAGTCCGTGTAGCAAAAATGTTTGAGTATTTTCACCCTCATTGATTTCTATGCACAACAATAATTTCGACGTGATTGTTAAAAGTTCAATTACTACTCAAACTACAACATAAACGTGATAATTTCAACGTCAAACACTTCTATATCACTTAGCTATGTTTTTAAACTCGTCAAACGATCGTTCGTTATTTTATCGTTAATTAGCTTGTATCAATAGTGATGTTAGAGACACAAATTCGATATAAAAACTTCTGTACGATGTGACAGTTTTGTTATTTTCGCAGGCTTAAGAGAAAAATTCAAGGGAGAAAAATAAATAAAATATACATAACATATAATAATAATATAGTACTACCATATCAGTTTTACATAAATAGAGTATGTATTAAACTTTGTATTCCTAACATAAATTTTATATGTATATCTTTGTTCTAAATGATAGAGTTGGCAAAATACCTGGTCTGGCCTATTTAAGGTAAGGGTAAGGCTAATATTTTTCCTCAAGGGAATGAATATACGTCCAGAGATGGGAATAACTTTGTCACCATTCTCAAGTTTGGTATGACGATGAAGATGGCATGTTGTCCCCCGCCAGCCATGCGTTTAATTCTTTTGAAAACTAACCTCCTTTTCTAATTATTGCCCAAAAAAATTTAACAGCGTTTTAGAAAAAATTTAATAGTTTAGGCAATGTTTCATTAGGACCTTTTATTTTTACTTTTATCTCAAATTTGTAAGTTTAGCTCTCACATAGTTCTATTAATGGCATCAAGATGTTTTTATTTTAAAACATAAATATATAAAAAAAAAAAAGGTTATTATCATTTACCTCACTTGAGATTTGATAATATTCCACTGAAATGGTGAGTATATGAAAACAGTAATTTATGTCTCTTGCTCTTTAAAAGTATTATTTGTATTATTTTTGTAAACTCTTCATTTGTTTTCTTCATTTTCTGAGTTTTCAAATAATCTAGGAATCTAATTGATATTAGCCAAATGCGCATAGTATAAAATAACGAAAAGAGTTCCTCTTCTTACGAAGCGTCCCCTGAGCCCATAACACACGGAAAGCCAAATTCCTCCTCCGCTCGCCATTTTCTCTCCTATTTCACACCGAATACTCATTTTTCTACCAATTCCTCACCTTACCCTTACTAATCTCGACATTCGCTTCAGCATGGCATTATTTTTTTATTTTGGTTCGGGCACCGTTTAGTATGAGTTGAACAATATTCGAATCTAAAACTTTTGGAGATTTTCAATTTTTAAGGCAATTAAAGCTTTTTAAGTTCTTTAATTAACAATTAGTAAGATTTTTTACTTATATAACTCTTTAAATTTGTGAAATTGAAGATTTAAAATTACTGGTCATCTAATTTGAATTTAAACTTTAGTTGATGCAATTGAACTTAATTTTGCGTTGATTAGGATGTACAGAAATATTATATATAATTAATTTGACAAAATTGCAAAATTTAAGAAATTAGAATTAAAAAGTATAGTAATCAAACTATGCAATTAGAGATTTAATATAATTCAGACCTAATTTGTGAAATTGAGTTAAAATTAGTAAAATTGGTAGTAAAAAAAGTAATAAAAAGCTTAATTGTTGAAAATTTTAAAAATGGAAGAAAAGGATAAAATTGATAATTTTGTCAAAATTTTCAAAATATGCAAGAATGTATCGATAACTGATATGAATGAGTTTCTATAAGATTGCTTAAGTGACAAATGGGAAAATGGCTAGAAATTTAATAATTTTTGCGAAAATTCAGAGATTCTTAGAAAAACTTATATTAGGGCCCATATATATTTATATGCATATAATTATCTCATTTAGAGTATTTATGCTGGTATAAATATTTTTTTATATTTGAATTAGCTCGAAGCATGCCAGAAAGGGACTCGCGCTGGAAGAAAAGCCATGGGGATTGTATTCTCTCCCTATGTTGTGAGTGAACTTGTTTTACTTGTTTTTAGTTCTTTTAAATATTATTTTTACAAACTTAATATTTTAAAGGTCTTTTTAGGGAATTAGAATTCTTAATTTTTATTTTATATGCATATGTTGTATGGCTAGTTTTAGATGCATGATATTTGGATTATGATTGAAGGCCAAATTTAGATTTGTTATTGTAATGGTTACGATTATGATATGGATACCATTCCAAATGATTGTAAGAGATTATAAATGATTATATTAACTTAAGATTATTGCTATCTATATTATGTATGAATATGTGCTGGTGACACGATCGAGAAGGCCGAGTTTATTTGTTACTGTAACTACAAGCTGGTAGCATTGAGTGGACTTAGGGAAAGGGTGCCTAAATGAGTAAAGGTCACAAGTAGGGCGGGTGTGTAGAGAAGATTTAATGATTACATATAACAGAATTATGCCCACTTGTGAGTTTCGTTGATAATAGTGCTAGTTGTAGTCACATAACTACTCAAGGTCAATGTTCGTAATAGGTTAGGTCTTCAAAAAAATAAATTTATGCATTTTTTTACTTTATCATATAAAACAAATTTTTATAAAAACTCATAATTTTAATTACATAAAAGTTCATTAACGACTTTGGGGGTGTTTAGAGTTAGAGTAACTGCTAGAAAGGGTGGTTAACCTACTAATTTTTATTACAAACTATATTTTTAGATAAAGATGTAATATTTTCGTCTAAACTCTCTTTTAAATATTTTATAAATTTAGTAATTAGTTCGATAATTTAAAATTAATTTTGATTTATTTTTTTTATTCACTCATTGATTATACTTCTATGTACTCACCCTTTGTTCTTTTTAGTTTCAGGGACTTTTGGACTTAGCTGAGTTTGTTGGTTAGTGGTGATTTTAGGTATACACTTTTATCTAACTCACAAATCTTTCTATTTTATCTAATAGGATGCATTTGATATTTGCCTTTCTAATTTTATTTTGAACAAGCAAAATATTATAGGTTTTAGAAGTTTGAGATTATTGAATTGTAACCATTGGACCTTTGTTTTATTTATATATATTGTTTTATTATTTACGAGATTATGTTTGATTTGAAATTGTTATGCTATTTGGTTTTGATGTTGAATTGGAATGAATTTATGGTTATTCTGATGATGAATATAAATTAAGAAAGAAGTTGTGATATTTTGAAAAATATTTGGAAGTGTTTCTTTTATTTATTTGATTTCAACAACCGAGAAGCCTTACCGCTCCTTATATGTATTCCAGAAGTTTAAAATATATTTAATGTGTTCATGGTAGTCATCAGGTGTGGGATCCACAAATTGAGGCGTGATAATTTATTGATATCAGAGCTTTTGATTTTTAAAGGGTTTTTGAAAACATTTGAGATTGTTTTAAAACTATTTTTATAAAGTTTTTGCAGATACTTGTGTTTTGTTGAAGACTTTTTCCCATAGATAAAGTGGTGTAGTTTCTTTTTACACATTTAGTTTCCAGATTTTGCGCTGCAGTTGCTAAAAGAATACCCTGATTTAGACATTGTTGGTGCTCGTGCTTCTTCGGAATACGATTGGACTGGAGTCACTGCATTGCGCATCTTGGCTCGAAAGCGTCCAACATTTTCTGATCGAAATCAAAGTGGAATTTTTAGGACATTTTTCAATCTTCTCTAAACTCTGAAACATTTCATTAGAATGCCTTTTTGTATTTACTTGATCTTGGCTATTTATTTTGCTACTTCGGGTTTTACAATCTCAAGTTTCAGGTGACAAAAATGTAGAAAATAAAAAGACGAGTCAAGTACTTCAGTTAGTCAAAATAAGTTGGATGAGAATTATACTGAAGAGCGAGAGTAAATCGGATATTTCGGACTTAATTTCTGAAAATGTAATATCGGATGCTGCCAGAAGAGGAAATATTGAGTTTCTATCTACGCTTATTTGTGAATACCCGATCTGATACAGAAAGTGGATGATAACAATTATAAAATATTTCATCATGCTGTTAAGAATCATCTGAAGAAAGTATTCAACCTCATATATCAGATAGGCGCAACTAAGGATTTGATTCTTTTTTTCAGAGACAATGAAAACAACAATATTTTGCATTTAGCGGGGATGGTGCCGCCAATAGATGTTCCCAATATTGTACCAGGTCCAGCTCTACAATTGCAGAGTGAGTTTCATATCAGATCTGAAACTGTACCAGGCGGCAATAATGGAATACAGGCTTTCCCCTTTTCGTTGAACAAGTTTCCTTCGAGATTTTTGCCATATCAGA
>JAWDEX010198162.1:0-11853 GCA_035221805.1 Trichilia hirta
TTGACATCATACATTCGTGTGATTCACTATACTTTCGTCACGTTTAAATAATAGTTCTTTAACTATTATTTCACACTAATGTCGTAATGATATGACTATCATATCACTCGCACTAATATCATCTTATAATATTCACTGAAGACATTTAAGATGCCTACTATGTAATATCAATGCCCAGTTGATACTATATCTGTAGGAAACAATTTAGATAACTTATTATCTTGGACGATTCACATATATGTTCTATCACTGGTATGATTGGATAGAAAAAGCAGCATGTACATATGAATTGAAACACTTTTATTAGTAATAAATATGTACAATATATATCCTACAATAACTTAATACAATATACCCAAAATCGATAACATGAATAATTTTAGGGCATACAACACTAACAGTAAACTTAGCTAATTTCTTTCAATATAGCTCCACTTGACTAGTCATCCTAGAGCTAAGGCTTCTATAGGTGTAGCACTATGAAATAATTTTTTACAAATGTACATTGAATTTGTTTAAGTCATCAATAATCTATGATAACCAAATAACCACCCATATATGCTCACTCTTCCTAAATAACATTTTATCTAGAAGATAGTATAGGGACAGTTTCACTATATCAGTATCATTTATAAAATAAAAGTCCAATTCGATAAAAGGATTGTCTAACTCCTGTATATTAAAGTCAATGCGATCACTGAAATACTCATTCGATAGTTGATCATTACCCCTTTTAAAAGTTGAATAATGCCTATACGTTAAACTTATGATAATGCAAAACTCATGTCTAAAGAATCTAATACAGGTGCCACTCACTATGAATTACATCTCGTCCTTGTTGGTCCTATCTATGACTATCTCATAGAAAAGTAAGTAATGAACTAGATTGTTGCTTAATTTAATATCCTTTAAATTTAAGAAGTGTCCTAAACATATCTATTTAAAAAATATGAGATGTTTTCCTCTCATCTTTTATTGTATTCTATCTAATACCCTCATTGAAGGTAACAACATCATTATCGCAGAAAAATGATCAAATATCGACGTCCTAAATTTAGTACTATTTATCTATAAATTTACAAATATAAGAAGAATACGTTTTTATATTCACACATTTCATAGCATATAGTTTGCTAATTATCCACAATATATCTAATCATCCTCAATCTACTCTTCTTTATAAGCTAAATAATTAAAACTATATCAACTTTACAAGATCACAAAAAAATTCCTAGAATTCATTTTAATATTTTAAATCAATTTTCACGTATAACTAAGAAATTATTAAAAAAATAATCTTTAATATTCAAAACTATCGAAATTAATTTACTTTTTATTCTTGAAATCAGTATATTTTTTATTTTTTAAATAAGCTTTAATCGGCACTTTCGAAATTAGTTATTATAAACTCTCAAAATTAATCTTCAAAAATATTTTTATGCTCACTTTTAAAATCAATAGTTAAATTATCGATTTCAGTCACTCTCGAAATTAGTTAGATTCTATAATTTTCAAAATCAATTAAATCATTATTTTTGAAAATAATATTTAACTCTTAAAATTAGTATAAATTTTACTTTCGAAATCAGCTTAATTCTTACATTTGAATTAAATAATAATCACTATCAACATCAGTTTTATTCTACACTCTTGAAATTATTTTGTCGGCCCTCATAATTAATTTAAATTTTATTTTTGAAATCAATTTAATTTTATGCTGGAATTAAATAATTGTAACTTTCAAAAATAGTTTTATTTTATACTCTTGAAATGAATAGTTAATCTCTCAATAATAATCTATATTTCACTCTTGATTACGTACTATAATCAGAATTATAAACTTGTTCTTTAAATTTAAGGATAATATAATTATTTTATCATTATATTTATGTGCATGTATATGCGTAATTAACAAGAAGTTGACATAACTTTAACGCTCAATGTTTATTTTTAAAGTTTAGCTCAATAAAGGTTGCATTTTTGAAGTTTTAAATATAAGAACTTGAATAATATTATATATGAGTTTTAATTATGAGTGAATTTAATTGATATTTTCTAAATTGAGAATATATGAACAGAGAAAGACATGTTCTAAGATGAGGGCTAGATTCAGCACCAAATAAAGGTTAAAATGTGAAGAAAAAAACCCAGTGGAATACACTAGAGATATTTTGGTATGGAAGGCCCTCTAAGACTGATGCTAGTTAGGGCGTCAAACCTAGTTAGAAATAAGGGAATCGGCACTGGTATGGTGTTGGTCTTGATTGAATGAAGTAATTGGTGTTGGACATGCACTTTTGCCCTATGAAATTTTTGTTTTGTCCCCTTCTGGAACTTGCTTCTTACTTTAAGCCTATAAATAGAGGTAAATGTGTAATGCGATCATTTTTTTTCTCTCCCTTGTTTCTTTCTTCTTTTTTGTCTCTTTTTTTCTCTCTCTTCCATCAATGATCTTTCCTCATTCTCTTTTGCAAATTCTTGCTTTTTATTTGATTTTTCATTTAAATCAACAAGAAATCAATACAAATTTATCACTTTTGAGTTCCTACAACGATTATTTCATGAATTTGGTAAGAAATGACATGGTGATAAGTTAGGGTTTAGAGCTAAATAGGAGATTTGACCAATCGATAGAAATTATGGCTTTTTAAAGCTCTAGTTGAGTCATTGGTAAGGTTTTTATTCTTTTCCAAGCATTAATTTGTCATTTGTTTAAATGTAAAAATTTAGACTTTGTTGTATATTATTGAATCCAAGAATTTAAGAAAAGATTTAAGTTTAAGAGTTAATTAAGAATGTTTTAATGAAGAAGGTTATGAGATTTTACCATTGAAAATCTATTAAATGGTAATGTTTACATATTAGAGCCATGATGCACTAAAATGAGAGATTTAACTAATTTTGTTGACATGAATAAGAGAAAAGGTAAAAAATTATGTGAAATAAAGTTAAAATTGATATTTTAAAGAATTTAAGTATGATTAAGATTACACGTGTTTAAATGAAAATTGTTTTAATATTATGTATATGCGGGAGATGGGTGAATATATTTATGAAAATGTTTGGTAATAGTATGAATGAAAACATGTTAGATGGATTTCGACATTACAGGATACAAGTTGAATCAATTAGAGAAATAGTAATAAAGTACGTACTCTTTTTGAAATTGTGAGTGAAATTATTACTTTACATAATGTATTACATAATTATTTATTAATACAATGCATTTATTAATAATTCGATTAATTTGATTAACTATTTTATTAAAATATTTTGAGTATTTTAAGATGGTTTCTGTACATGTTTCGTGTGGTCGGTGGATTTGCTCTTATATATTTGTTGTTATTGAAATGGCCTAGAAAATTAATTATTTTATATGAATTTTGTGGTGATGAGATTAGTAGACTGATTATTATTTTAATTAGTTTATGATTGGATTTGTAAGAAGCTCTTTAACTTATCGACAAAATCAATTTTTTTTTTAAGAACCTATGATTGGACTTATAAGAGGTCACCTAGGTGATCGGTGAGATTAATTATTATTTTAAATAACCTATTATTAGGTAGCTTATAGTTAAACCTGTGAAAGATCACTTAAATAATCTATAAGTAGATCATGGAATTGATGATTATATGAGGATAACCGCGATTATCACTATGTGACTACTTATAGTCAACTTTCGTGAGTTAAACAATATTTTGAATAAATTAATTTTTATGAAAGAAACTTACTAGTGATCTTAGGTGTAGTTCGACTAAGATATTGCTTTAAAAAAGTTAGTAGTCTGATGATCGTTTTAAAAAAAGGTACTAGCCTAATAAATGAAATGAAGTTTAATAATATATAAAAGAATTATTTGAAAATATGTATGGGCATAATTGATGTTTTATGTCAATTTTTTTAGGATCCTGATAATTCACTTTAATGCATTATTCATTGTAGTAGTTTGCTTACAAGTATACTTTAATATATTCATCCCTTCTTTCACTATTTCATGTTAAAGACGCTTGGAAGTATGTAACGAGGCAATAAATAAAAAAATGTAACTCGACTCACTTATATTATGAAGTCTATTAAAAGCTATTTAATATTTTGAATAACGTATTACTGTTATAAAAATAATATTTGATTTTAATTATTTTGTGTAATATTTAGCTAATTTGAGATATTTTTATTATTAAAATTTTTATTTTAATTTTATTTATGAATATTTTATGAATTAAAAAGTAATAATACACAAAGTATTACGAACTCTTATGTTATAATTTTAACCTACGAAATTATAATAAAAAGATATATTGTAATTATTATATGTAGGTTTTTGGTTTAGGGAGATGGCTTACCTTCAACGAATTATTTTTAACAATCTATTATACATTTAAACCAATACATAACATATGTATATTTTGCTTTAAAATCGACTTTTAATAAAAAAAGGAAATTAAAAATTTATTTAAAACTCACATTTTGGAGCTTCAAATAATTGAAGTTGTACCGATATCTTTATTATTGTCATGCAAAAAATTTGTTTATACGAGTGAGTTAAAATTAGAGTGAAAATATTAAAATAATTTTAAGAGCGAAAAAGTGCTATTTAAAAGTGAGAGGGAGTGTATTTTGAAAATATATGTTTGGAGGATAAATTAATTTAAAATAAATATTATTTTTTAAACGTGAAAAAATTTTTGTGATCCCATCAATTTTAGAATAAAGGGTTAAGAAAAAGCCATTCGCACCAATTTTTTTTTTTTCATTTTTACTCAGAATGCCTCTCTTTCACGTTGACTTTGTGGTTGGGTGCATATTTTTACCAACTGTCTAATTATTTGGGGTTTGTCTTTTTGTGAACTAATAAGACAGTTTTAAGTTTTAGATTGTGTTTCGTTTAAAATAGAAATTAGAAATAAAATTTAGAAAAGAAAGAGAGAGAAATGAAACTCTTTCATATTAGTGAATTTTATTATTTTCCACCATTTTCAAGTGGGAGTTTTCATAGCTAATTACGGTTATGTCCTGAAGACAATAACTTTTAAGTCATTTTTAAACGATAATGCCAACCAAACACATTGTATAGTTTGAAAATTACTTTCAACTATAATTATACATTTAAATTATTCTTAGAAACATCATTTTCGAAGACATTAAAGTTGAGCGTGATATGGTTGGTTGTGTTTGGAAATTTTCACACCTTTTTTTTTTTTTTTTTTTTTTTTATGGAAATTTTAGTAACTGCTGCTTGTGAAATTGTATTGTTCAAAATCATCGTATGTAGTTAAGAGTCTCCCATACGTTACAAGAAGGAAAGTGTGATAATGATATTAATACTTTAAAATTACAATTACACTATACTGATTTCAGATTATGGAATTTTTTTTTTTTTTTTTTTTTTTTGTGGGTGTGTGGGTGCGCGCGCGCGCTCTATCAGATGCATTTATTATTATTATTATTATTTTCCTTTTGATTATAAATAAATTTATGTTATTACGAAATTAATTCACCATAAAAAATGGGCTGCCATAATAGAAATCAAAGAAAAACAAACAAATTGCAATAAGGCTCCAGCTTCCGCGGATTAACCACAAAAAAACTTTTTTTTTTTTCTTTAAAATTTATAATGATGTTATAAATATATTTTTCTTTAGATGGAAAAATGAAATTAAAATTAATGGAACAAATAAACAATTATTCAGATTTGAATTTGATAACGGGACAACAATGTTTTAATCCCTAGGTTTGTCAACAAAATATTTTAAGATATAATTTTAACAATTTTAAATACAGAAATTTAATTTTGAAGGTTACTAAAACAACAAAATTTGTCCTTGATTTTAATTGTGTTTTGAAAGCAAATTAGTCTGATTTGCTAAAAATTTATAAAACTATTTCCTTTACTGCAAAGTCGTTAACCCATTAAGTAGTACATTACAATCCTGTAAATTGACAAATTCCGAGACGCACTCTCTCCTATCCATTCCTTTAACTTCACTCGATAGATTTTACACGTCAATACACCAACTTATCTATTGTCAACAAAGCTACACATTAAAACATTATAAGAAATTTCAAAGTAAAATTAGTTGTACAGCAAATCAAAGAAACACTTTAAGATAAGTCGTCAGTAAATAATCCGCAATTATCTTCTTGGCTTTCTTGGAATGATGGATTTTTACTTGCATCTGGGCGCGTAAATGGGCTATGTCGATTGCATAGAAAACCTGTCTCAAATGATCCTGAGCCACAACATCCCATGTCTACCACCTCAAATCCCGAGAATCAATAGCAGATAGCAAATATTTCTAACACAAAATGGTTCATAAATCTGTAATTAATGAATTCATGAAAAGCCAATGCTTACCCAATCAGGAAGGTTTTTTACCAAATCTGTATAATTGTTTTCTATGAAATTGTTTTATCTTAAGCTAAGTGTATACAAAGCTTCACTTAATACTTTATTTGCCGTCTCAACACCAAGATTTGCTCTCGATTTCATTTGGTAATCCTTGTAAAACTCTAGTTCTTTCCACAAAGGTATCACTTTCTGCAATGTAAACGTAATCAGAAGAAAAAAGAGAGTGTTCAAGCAAAGCTGGGAGTTAGTGAATGAATACAGAATGTAGACTTTTAAGCTTACTTAAATATCAGCAGTTGCATTGTCATATCCAGCTGCGGAAGAAGCAAAGCAAACTTCTGTAACAAAATCTGAAATTTTATACATCGGATCCAAATAAGCAGGAACTATTGGTTTGAGTCCAAACGCTTCCGAAAGAAAATCAGGAGAAAGGCAGCCATTGCAGAAGCCGGTGGGCAAACCTCGTGGAAAATCACGACCATCAGGCTGAAAATTGTCCCTGGCAATAGTTGGAATGTAATTGTTATTATCCATATCAACAGAAGAGTCTCTGAAAACTAAGATGGGTGGAACTTTGGCTGAGGCTGCAGCTATCAGGATTTGAATGAAGAATATCATTAAAATGTAAATATTGTACGCCATACCTCCCAGGTAAAATATATCAGCCTCAGTGGATTGAAGTTATAGAAAGCTTGGAGATCAATAAATAAAATAGATTCAATACGTGATAAAAAATAAAGAAGCATTTGATGAGATATATATTTTAGTTTATCATGTTTGTTGGGAGTCTTAAATGTTTAGTAGAACCTAGCAATAAATCATCCTGCAATTATAATGTGTATAATATATTAGCTAGCTTTGGTTCCAGAGAATTTTTTGCAGT
This sequence comes from Trichilia hirta, assembly GCA_035221805.1. Taxonomy (NCBI): domain Eukaryota; kingdom Viridiplantae; phylum Streptophyta; class Magnoliopsida; order Sapindales; family Meliaceae; genus Trichilia; species Trichilia hirta. The sequence continues at coordinate 7,234 of JAWDEX010198162.1, forward strand.
GAACTCTGCGCATTTCGAGATATGTAGGGAAATATTATGGGACTTAATTTGTATTAAGATTTATAGTGTGTCAGCTTGAACTTGACTGTCATTTAGATTCTATATGGGCCCATATATATTTATTGTATGATAAAAAGGAGGAATGGAGAAGCAGGACCTTAGAATTCGTTGCACATAAATACAAAGATTACTTCAAAAGCTTTTAGGGCTAATTTCTCATGAACATTTCACTAATCATCATTAAATTTTAAGAGAGATTGATTAACATTTTTTTTTTTTGTCTTTTTTCGGAAAGAATGACAATATAATATTATGTATGCAGTTGCTCATATCTTCTTATTAATGAAATCCTTTGAAAGCAAGATATAGGCATGAATGTTGAATATGTGAGTGGCTACTATTTACGAAGTTGCAGAATGCAAATAATTAAATCAAGTGGAAATAATATATACAACAAACAAGAGAAAAGAGAAGGCCAAGGTTTGTAAATTCTAATCAATGGGAATATGCAGTTTATAACTAACGATAATAAAGTAATAGTAATCATACTCTTCCTGCATAAAAATGGAATGTAATTAAGTTGGATATCTACCCTTGTTTTCTAATTTTAATTTCATTAAATATGGTACAATTATACATATATATATTTCCTTGATTTAGAAGATAAACCTTCCCTTCTCTGTAAACAAAAGTTTCTCATAAATTATATACAAACTATAAAAATAAAGGAATATACCAATTACTCCCTTAATTATTATTATTTCAAAAATAACATTTATCTCTTAAGGACTACAGTGCATTTTTGGATTGAAATTAACTTTCCCTTGTAATTTGATTCATTTGCATTTATTTGAATCATATCTTAATTGGATTTAAGTTAAAATGGGGTTGGATTAAATAAGACTGATTTAATTAAAAATATTTTAAAAAATTTAAATCTAAAACCTCAAAGAAATGGGTTCAAAGCCAAGCTATTACATTAATTATATTTTTAATATTTATTATGCAAATAATATTTTATATCCTATAAAAATATTAAATAAATATTAGTTCTAAAAGAATTTAAACAATAATAACTATAAAACAATCTAGCCAACATAAATTCAAATAAAAATACAAAAAATTGAATATGAACATGAATTTTTATAATTTTTTATATTAATTTAATGAAAATATATTAATAATTGTAATAATATTAAAAAAATATAAGTAATTAAAGACATAATTAAACAAAGAAAGAAATTCATAATAAATTACAAAAAGAAAAAAAATTAACAGATTATAAAATAACATTACAGAAAAGGGAAGTTAATACATTATAGAAAGAAATTGTTCAAAATTCTAATGATAGACATAATTTAAATGTGTGACTAATTAAAATTAATAAATTAAAATTTTATTTATTTTTTAATTTATTAATAAAGAAAAAGAAGAAACTGAATATGAGCATGATTTTTTATAAATTAGTAATAAAATTTATCTCACCAATGAAATGTGATTAATTAAAATTAATACATTAAAACCTTGAACTTTTTTATTTTTTAAAATTATTTCTAGAATTATATTTAATTATTATTATTATTATTATAATTGTTATCATATTTTAATTTTAAATTAATATAAAAAAATATGCTAATATTGAATTTTTATAAATAATTTATTTTTATTATTTATTTTTTTTCATTGAATTACTGTTGGTCATATAGATTTAGTTATATAGATTTATTGTCATTATTGTTTAAATTCTTTTAGAATCAATATTTACTTAAGATAATATTTAATCGTTCATTTAATATTTTTATAAGATATATAATATTATTTACATAACAAATATTAAAAATATAATTAGTCTGTTTGTTTAACTTGAGCCCATTTATTTGAGACCTTAGGTTTAAGTTTTTTTAAATGAGTTTATCTATTGAACCAGTTCAATCTTAAATTCAATTAAGATTTAGTTCATATAAAGACAAATGTGTCAAATTATAAGAAAATATTGAATTTAACAAAAAAAAAAAAAATACTAACAACAGGAAGATAAGTGACAATTTATAAATTTTAATTTTTAAAAATAATTTATAATCATATGCAAAATTTTAAAGAATATTCAAAATTATTTTTCAAATAATAAGTTTATATAATATTAAGAAATTGGGATAGAATCTTTCATGTATTCATATCATTATTTTAATATATAATGAATATTTGTATAAATCATGCCTAATAATTAGTGACATTTTGAAATATGTATCTCTATCAGGTTCCATATTATAAGAAAATTCTATAATACCAGGAGATTCTTAGGAGTATCCATAACATTACCGAGATCAAATGCTTAGAACTCCCCTTGAATAAAATTATATATTCACAATTTTCATTATCTACACTTCCCTGTGTCTTAGAATAACTAACCCCGGTAGCATTGTATAAATAAATTCAGAATTAGAATAGAGTAGGAGTCTCCCAAACGCCCTGTAAGTTAATGTTAATATATAGATGTTTGGAGAGATACTAATTGGTAGATATCCTCTTAGAACTGTTATAATGTGAGAAGAGAAAAGAAAAGAAGAGCGACGCGATAGGTAATTGAGATGGGGGTGGGTTATAATTAAACCTTAAATTTGATTAATTAGTAAGCAATGATGTTATTCTCACCATTACAATAATTAAATCTCACTGAATCTCAGAAAATGAAAAATAACACAAGTAAATTAATTAAACATGGAAAAGAATTTAATTAGGTTAACATCATGAAACTTTACTAGTGGAAAACTACTATGAACTGCATTGTTGCTCCTATATTTTTTATATAACTATAATGTGTAATTTTTCTATTTGACATAAAAGAAGAAAAAATGGAAAAAAAAATTATATTGCTCTCATCATCAGGTACCCAAAACCAATATTCATCAATATGATTTGTGTATGTGTATTTTATACCCAAAAAGCATGAAAATGGTTATGCTGAGATGACGATCGTCACAGTATTATTATATATGACAACAGTCCTGATCAATAGCTTTATAATTTTATAATTGGTTATAATTGTTTAATTACCTGTTAATGTTATGATCACTCAGCTGCAATGGAAGCAAGCAATACTAAAACTGCAGCAGGCAGCTCCGACACAGATAAATTTATATAATTAGCTCCGAGGCATGGGAACAAGAAGAACATTTCAGAAAATATTATCAAAATTATAGGATTTTTAGAATATTCATTAGATTTTAAAATAGATCGAAGACTTATTTTCAAATTGCAACTTGAAATTAAAAAAAAAAAATAAATAAAGGAAAAGAAAACGGTTCATATATAACTTCTGATAACTCCATGACTAGTATGTAAATGTCAGGACAACATGGAATATGGACTTGGAAACTGAAAATCAATCTCTACCATCAACTTCAACTCTTCAAGGAAGGGATTGACCATGCCTTACATAAATTAGTGGATTAAATCTTTGAAATGTCAAACCATATCCTTGAACCCGTTTTATATTTTCATTTAATAATTTTTTAGAGTTTGACTAATTTCATGCATTCATATTAGTTATATGTTTAAAGTATATGCTTTGGTTGATAACTAATCTTAATCAAGTCAATGTTCTTACACTCAATAAATAAAATTAGCTATCCCCATTAAACTAATAAGGCCATCTTAATATTCAAGAAAAGACATAATTGGTTAGACTAGGGCATATTTTAATCATCAATAATTTTTTTTAATTTATTGGGATGTCAATTAATATATTATGAACTTGCTGCTGTTAAAAGCAGCATAAGCTGCCTTTGGAAACCGGGACATGGCCTGAGAGTCGTTTGGAATGATGGGTTACTTCAAAAGTTCAGCTGGATACAAGAAGATAGAGGAGGATCGAGCTCGAAAAGGATATGTCCCGGTGCTAGTAGGTCAAGAGAAGATGATGATGGAGAGAATTTTGGTACCAACAAAGCTAATAGACCATCCCTACATTGTTACCCTACTGGAGCTATCTGGTAAAGAATTTGGTTACCACCAACAAGGTTTACTTCAAATTCCATACGATGCTGATTGCTTCAAAAAGATGATCGAGATTATTTCCGGGAAAAGGCGAACTTGAATGGTCGAGAGATTGGATTTTGCATGAGAAAGTTAAATAGCTTGTAGTTGGATGACGCTTATATATAATAAAAAGTCTCCATATTAGGTGAGAATATATGAGTGATCTATTCAAATATATATATTGATATAACACAACTTTTAAGCTTTCTTGATTTCTTCTTCTTCTTTCTTCCCTACCTATAAATTTCAGAAAACAGATATAGTACTACTGACATTTGCTTCGTGTTACTTAAAATTTTGTTATCTTTCCTTCACACATATGTAATATGTTTACTATAAAATTAATCAATTATAATAATAATTATAACAAAGAGAGAAAAAATTACAAAATTTATGACATAATTTAATTATGTAGTCGAGTTTTGAGAACCATCTTACATAACACATTGTCATACTTTGTACAAAAGTTATAATAAACTCAATCCATCATAATGGTCATTAAATAAGTTAATAGATCGCTCCCCTCAGGGGGCGAGGGCTTGCTCTGCTCTAGTTCACCTCCCGGGGGAACTAGAGCAGAGC
>JAWDEX010198183.1:0-11851 GCA_035221805.1 Trichilia hirta
GTGTGTGAAGATTTTTACAGTAAACACTTTTGTGTTCCGCTCTCATTCTCTGCTTTGTTTCCATATTTCCAACATTTAATACAGTTAGATTGATTAACAAAATTTTATGAGTAGAACTGATCACAAAAGCTTGCTCAAGAGGGGACAGTGCCTAACCCATATATAAGGTGTATAATAGTATGGTATAATGGTGATGTGGAACAAGTGATTACATACCCTCTAATGATGGTAGGCACTATTGATCCTTCCCCTCACTCCTCCACAATTCACACGAGAAGAGGTGTCAACAATCTTTATAAATGAATTATGTAGCTTCCGCTTGTGTGCTAGCTTTTAGGTTGACCTCAACACATAAAAGCTCATTCATTTTTTTAACATGGTATAATAACTCAATTCTTATGTATGAATGTTGAACCTTATTAGGCTTCGGGGAGCATACCCACAAATTGAGAAGAACACACAAAGACTAAATAGGTAAATACATTTATGGGCTCGTATAATATTTATAACCTAAAACATTAAGGCATTAGGTCTATGAGTCCATTCCACTTATATATTACTCATTTGTCTTTTATCTGTCTTATGTGGAATATTTTACTTAACACATTTACAGTTGAATTCAACAATCTCTCCCTTAAGTGTGAGTCTCTTCACATTAGACTTAAGCCTTACTTTATTTTACTCAACCTAAAATTAAAGTTATTTTATATTCGAGTATTATAATTTTATCAAGAGCCTATACTCCTATCAAATTTAGCCATTTATCTTATAGTGCATGCCTGCCAATGCATCACCTAAAGTTAGGTGAGATCCGAATGTACTCTTTTTTTTACAAGAGTCATACCTTACCATTCCACCTTAAACTAGCCAATTTTTTTGGATTATTCACCTTAGGGCACTTAGAAGTCCATAACTCTTTATCATTCTTTATGGGGGTAGCAACTATGAGAATAGATCACCGTCTTTATACTCATGTCCCTTCTGAACTATCAACTCTGATACCACTTATTAGGATCCAAGGAGCACGCTCATAAACTGGGAAAAACACACAAAGGCTAAATAGAAAAATATATTCATGGACTTGAACACTATTTACAACTTAAAACTTTAAGGCATTAGGTTCATGAATTCATTTCACCTATATATTATTCATTTGTCTTTTATTTTTTTAATGTAGGATATTTTCACTTCATACACTCGCACTTCAACCCAACAAACTCCTTTTGCATCTCTATTCTTCACATGATAAAAATATCAATACTCCTCTCCTATCACCATTGCATTAGATTGTTATACTTCTTATATATGAGTTGAACACTCTTTACTTCTAAGCTAACTTTCGAGTTAAGTTCTATCCATCGAAGCCCATCATCATACCTACCAAATGAGAGGCTTGCTCATTTGCTAAAATTAACTAATTTTAATTATTTTTCTCTCGTTAAGCTTAAAACTTATATATTCATTCGATGCTCTCTGCTTCAATTCCCAAAACTAGTGGTTTTATGAGAGAAAATTTTAAGTTCCTTCACTGCAAAGTCTAATAATATAAGAATTCATATAAGAATTTTAAATATCACTAATAAATGTAACATCTAACTATGGAGAAATTGGGTACTTGTTCCATATGTAGAGGTGAGGTTATTATGACATAAACAATTACTAGAATTAGTTACAAACTTTTAATTATTCATTACTTAATTTAATTTAACATTGTTAGTTCTACTTGCAGTAATAATATCGAATAATTAATAAAATGAAAATTAGGGCACAATTTTTAACATTACTAACCAAATTAACAATAATATTGGTAGTTTTAACTTAATACCTTAATAACTATTGAAGAAAAATATTTGCTGGATCAATGAAAATTAAGTTATATATGTAAAAATTTTGACCTGAAATCCAAAATATATATTAATTTGGTAAGAGTTACTTCTAATATCATATATTTTATAGAATGAAATAAATAAAGTAAATTTAAAAATACAAGTCGCATAATGCTAAATTACTTTTAAGCAAGCATTTTTAAGAATTAGATTAAACTAGCAAACACGTAAACTAATTGTAAGGATGGCAATGAAGCGGGATGGTGGTAGAGAGTTCAACCATCATAACCTTAGCTTCTAAGGCTCTTAGAAAAATTCACCTAGGGAAATTTAGGTATTATTGCAGCAACATAACAAAGTGAGGTCGAGTTAGAAACAATAGCAAGCAGACTAATCAATATTTCAACAGTGAATCATTTTTCTTATAGAACACCAGGAACGAATCATTGTTGGTCACACAAAGGGAAAATTTAGTACGATTAAAAACGTTCCCTTTCTGAAAGACTCAACATTTCCACAAAAAGTGTATTTGTTGTAGAATTTATATAAGTGGTCCGCGTGGGACAAGGAAGGGAATCTCAGTACTACTTCGAGTAGTACCAAGAACTAATACAAGCACGAGATAGCGTTGTAATGTGCTTATAAGTCCTAATTCGATTAGTAGCATGATTGCACAAGTTAACTATTGATTCTAAGAAATTAGAGGTGTTGATTTCATTGTAAAAAGGGACACTAATAGAGCTCAGGGCATTCCCATGAATTGTATTTTATGGAGAGTTCTAAAAATTCACCAAAAGAGTGTGAGTAATTTGTATTATCTTTGTTAAGTAATAAAAAATCGAAGATCGAAATTTCATAAATATTACATGCCTTGTCTTTCTATTCTTATTACTGTTGCTTGTGATTTTGCTATTATGCTTGTGTTTGTACGATTTTAAGTTGTTCATGCAAGTAGAAACTCTCAAAGGCGAAAGCCAAGTTGCTAACCAAGCCTTAGGTTGGAGCATCACGAGTCTAAAGCCGATCTACAAATGAATCTGTGACAGCTACACCATTCCTCACCCCATGCTTTATTTAAGTGGAATTTCCCGCTTCATTCCCTAATAAATTTAATGGGATCGGGATGAGGAATCTGATGGGGGAAATGGGTTTCCCATCCCCATTTTATTTCCCTATTTCACTAATTTATAATTTGTATCTATTATTTTTATAATATAAAATTAAATATCTTATTAACTTAGACAAAATTATTATTAAAATAACATTAAATAGAATATCACTAAAATGTCAGAATAATATACTTTAATAATATTAAAAGTAACAATAAAATGTCATTGATATTTAATAATTAATATAAAAATAAAATAATTAACATAATTAGTATTCTAATGTCATGTAGCAATATTGTTATTATTTTTTTTAATTTTTTTTACTGGTTCTATTTGTTAAAATTGCATGAGATTGAAACCTCTAGTCCATTTTGATAATTTCAAATAAAAAAATTTATTGTAAAAAATTTTACTTGTACTTGTTATTACATATATATACACATCACATATATACATGCAAATTTTTAATTATGTATTTCAAGGGCATGTATATATCACATATATACACATACATTCAACCATACGTCTCTCTCTCTTAGTTTGTGTGTGTTTGTGTTAATGCATTTAATTAAACTAAACATAAAATATTATCCAATACAATCATTATTGTAATTAGCAATCATTAACATTATTCACCACATGAACAATAAAAGTCACAGTTTTGATGAACCAAAACAAGTTTGGCCAAATCCAATGATAAAAATGGGGACAAAACAGATTTTCTAAATCTATCAACCATTGATGCATATCCATGTTTAACACATTTAAATATATCAAAGTAAGATGGAAAACAATTTTTTTATCATCAATAATGCTTCTCTGAATTCAAGAGGACACAAAATCAAAGTAATTTTCCTTTAATACTTCGTTTTTGAATCAAAAGGAACACAGACTTGTATACATCACATATCCCATGTAATGGACATCAATCATGAAATCAAATTAATCATAACCTAATTTTGTTCCACTGATAAGCTATAAAATTTGATTGATATCTGATAGATAAATTCGACCACAAATTTATGATAATAATTGGTGTGCTTAAATTTCAACTTATTTATCAAATTTGTTTGACAAATGGATAGCATAACTCAAAGCATCAAATTTGGATAATGATATATTTGTTTACTGTTACTTAATTTTATATCTTTTGACTTATTATTATATTAATTCTAATAAATTCGATAATGATATAGGTGCTTACTATTTTCTTTTTAACTTTTAGCTAATCAATACATATAAGTATCGCTATTATTTTACTTTTTCTATGTTATAAAAAAGTGTCACTATTTTTTTTTTATTTAAAGAGCTACGTTAAAATAAAAAGAGTCTCAAAATAGTATAATAATGATTGTTTGTTCACTTTTAGTATTTTAGTTCTCTCAAAATAACTAAGTTTTTATCCTTTCTTGTATTTTTAAAATTAGGTGAATTTCTCTCAAATTTGTATGCATGATTTTCTTCTCTTCTTGTAAATAGTTTATTAAAAATTTATAAAATTATGGTGATAACATTAAGGATACTCATAAACAGTTGTATCTCTCAAGATACAAGATGGTTAATCGAAGCAAAAAATTTAATTAGATGGACAATGACCATATGCTTTTGTTTTTCATATGCTTATTTTAGATAAAAGTTTTTATTCTAAAAAATGACGGGTAAAAAGATTATAAATTTTTCATAGATGTATGAAATAAAATTGTAATAAACAATGTCACTTTTTAGGAATGGTTTTTAATAATAGAAAGGATAAATTTTAATTTATTAAGAATGGACTAAGTAAGGAGTCTTTAAATAATATTCAATTGACTCTTAAGATACATTCTTATGAATTAGTGTAACACGAGTTTATTAAATTATAGAAACTGTTTCAAAATGTGCATGATCACTATAATATTAGAAATCTTATAGTAAATGATCCTGTTTACTAATTTCTAAAGAAATTAGAGGAGAAGTCTATTCCTGACCCATTCAAGAATGTTTAATACATTTTTAAATGTAAAATTAGTAAAGATATGATAATTGTATATATATGTTTTTACTATTCCCCTTTTGAAATTGTGTTGGCCCATTTAAATCATTTGTCAATAGTTAGTACTATATAAGTAAATAAAGGTGGTCTTCTCTTCTAAGGCAATTACAATTTATTTGATGTACCCTTAATATCCATCAAGAAAACAATGGAATTTATAACCAATTAAGTAATCTAACATTTGATTGATGAATGGAAGTAAGAAGTGGCCTTTTCTTTTAGTCTTGTTTAACTTCCTATAGTCAATACAAACCTTTCATCCTGTGACCATTTTAGATGAAACAAGTTTATTATTCTTATTCTTTAAAATAGTTATTCCTTTTTTCTTTGGTATAACTTGCATTGAACTTAATAAAAAATGATTTAATATGGCACAAATAATTTTAGTGTTTAGCAACTTTAACACTTTAGCTCTTACTATTTCTTTCATTGCTAGACTTAATCTCCTTTGATGCTTAAAAGTAGGCTTGCAAAAATCTTTTACAAAATTTTTATACAAATAAATGGTCAGGCTTATACCCTTGATATCTATAATAGACCAACCATGGGTAAAATAATTCTTTCTTAACACTCTTAATAACTTTTCCTAGGTGATCAAGTAGTTACTTCAATGCTTGATTATCCATAGAAATCTTTGACTAGATTTGCTCAAATTGCCCCTCACTACATGACACTTTGATTGGTAAATCATCAATTGTAAAGATCCCATCCTCTTGCCCTCCTTTGGCATTACAAATCATATTCCCATCATTTGATGCTAGAAGAAAAGCCCTTTTACACTTAACATTCACCAAACAATTCTCCAATGAGCCTTTTGATAAGAATTTAAGACATACTCCCTTTCCATAACTCAATATAACATTAACATAATTATGTGTTTGTTCTTCACTCAAAAATTTCATCGTTTGATAGATGTTGAAATTGACTTCCTTTTTATTAACTCAGAGTATGAGATTTTTTGGTATGCAAATCAATAAGAGCTCTCATGATTGTAAGAAAAGATTGACAAAGAATAATTGGAATCTCTCATTCTTTATTTATATAAATTATAACAAAAGTCACTAAAAAAATAAACTTGTTAACCTTAACCAACACATCCTTGATAACTCATTTTAAAAAGGTAAGTAATCCATTTGCCTTTTATAAAGATATGGTGGTTGGCTTCACCTCGCCTTGCCTTAACTTTTGAAATACCTACAATGGCATAAGATTGATGCTTACTTCAAGTAGTTCACACCAGGCTTTTTTGAAGGTTGAATTTTTTATAATGCAAGGGATAATGACTCTACTATGCCTTTACCTTTTATGGTAGTTTTTATTAAAGAATAGAACTACATTCTTTTAATAGCTTTACCATTTCATATTCTTCCAACTTCCTCTTCCTTGACATCATTTCCTTTATAAATTTGCCATACTTTAGCATTTGCTCCAAAGCCTCTACTAAAGATGTTAACCTTAGTGTCATACAAATTTATATTTTGATGATAAAAAATATTTAGTTTAATTGAAAAGGACTTCAAGAGCTTAAAGATGAAGATTGAAAACACAAGCTTAGGGTATTTTCTTTGTACAACAATCTTTGCGTATGCTTGTGTGTGATTAAAATTTTGGCAATTAAGTAAGCTCAAAAGTGATTTTTCATAATGCAAGACACGACTCAAAATATTTTATCATATTTTTTAGAACTTACAAAACTTGAACCAAAAATAGACTAAAATGCGATGTTTGAATAATGTATGAGGAGTACTCAAGAATAGTACTCATAAACAATAGCCATGAATAATGAATAATGCATGAATAGATTTCAATTAAACAAATTCTCTAATTCATTCGAACAAATAATGCTAGTGCCATAAATAATTTCCTAAACAAAAACTTTAGTCAAATGAATTTTTACAATTTTTTTTGGCAAATTGCTTGCTTTGATTTAGTCAAATGAACTCATGCAAATTTGAATTATAATAGCTAATTTATAGTCCAAACTATAACTATACTCATTTTCTCACTTAAAACAAGTTTTGCATGACTTATGTAGTTATATTCATATTAAAGAGTCTAGAAACAAGTTTTGATATTACAATTGTATATGCAATCAATCAAATACCTTGTTCTTTATTTATATCATTTTCTTATAAGAGAATTTTTATCAAAAGTATGTGATATTTTATTCTTTCATTTTTAAATTGTTAAAGAGTGAAAGAAGTGGGTCTTTCACTTGACTTTTAAGTATTTAAAAGATTTGAGAACTTAAACACCTACAAAGTTGGAAGAGAGACGTAAATCTTCTTATTTGTATTAAAGTTTTGGCTTAGGATTTATTTACTAGACTTGATTAGAAGTCTAATGATTGTAAAGGTTTGGAGATAAACCTATAAAATATTTAGTTGTAAAGGTTTAAAGATTAGCCTATAAAATCTTTGATTGTAACTAGGATCCTTTAGTTTAAAAGGCTTCGACTAGTAGAATTCTTCAAAGGGATCTTGAAGGAGTAGATGAAGGTAAGTTTGGTCGAATAACTATAAATCTCTTATGTTAGTTCTTTATTCCTTAGCTCCCTTTTCTATTGATTAATTATTTTGTTATGGTTGATGAGACTTAGCAAGGATAATTATTTAAGTTAAATATAGTTAGTTATTATGGTAAAAGAATTTATTATTGTAAAAGTTATTTATTATGCTAATTGCATACTTGTGGTGAATTGAATACTCGAGATTGTTAAAAAAATATTCATAAAATGCATTAAAATTTTTAGAAACCCAAATAACTCTACCTTTTGGGTTACCTATTAGTATTTTTGAAAGGTACGTCAATATGGATTTTCTTGGAAATTTTAAAAAAACTTCTCGAATTGCACATTCAACTTTTTCTTTTGAAACTTTAAGAAAAAGGTAGTAGAAGGGTCTTAATTAGAGGGTTACTTTAACTTCTCAGTCCTTACTTTATCTTCCTTCTTTGGTTGAGTCTCCACTTCTCAATGTAGTAGCTTTGCAATGGTATTTTGGATTTTATTTTATGTCACTAAGGAACTTTTTAGATAATTAATGCTTGATTGCATTGGTCAATTGCCTAATTTGTACCTCTAATAATGTCATTGTTGCCCTCATATTATTATAATATGTTTCAATATTATTAATTCTCAATTCATTCTTGTTAAATCCTCCTCTTGTACAATTCCTATTATTCACATATTAGACTTATTCATGATCATATTCTAGTCTAAAATCAAAAGTACTCTCCATAACCATCAATTCTTTGCACAATGAAGAATTAATGGCTTTTCTCATTAGGCTACTAGTAGTTATTTAGAGCTACCTCCTTTGAGAGTAATTATGCTTTTTCAATTGTATTTAAAAGCAATGTACCACTAGTTATTGTATTAACTATGATTCTTTTTTGCCCATTTGGCCTATTATAAAATAATTGAATCTGAAACCTAGCTTATAATATGCATTAGACACTTTTAAATCAAATCTTTAAATTGTTCCCATTTTTCAAAAAAATGGATTGAAATCCAACTATTTGAAATAAGTAATCTCCCCTATTAGTTATGAAGTTTTCAAAGGTGGGAAACACTTAGTGAGATAACTTTTGAGCTAGCTTCTCCCGTGTTGCCATACTACCCAATTACAATAATTGAAGCCATAATCTTGCTCAATCTCTCAAGAAAAATGGAAACATCCTAAGTTTGATTGCATTTCTACAATCTAATTCTTCTTCTTCATATCACATATATCTAAGAATATGACTAAATGAATGCTAGGGTCTTTATATGATAAACCTCTATATTATTTTTTCTGTACCATATTCATTCAAACCACCTCGAAGTTGCTTATATTAATAACCTGTCTCTAAATTCCTAAGTAGTTGTCATTCACTACTAGTCTAAAATAATTCGTGAAGAGCCTTTTATTGATTATTGTCATCAGTTAATTATTGAGCTTCATTTCTTCTTTCTCTTCTTAACCTTTAACAAGTATGCTCAATCTTAGAATCTAATAGCAATAGTTCCAAGCATCTAATTCTTCGAATAAATAGTCAATAACCATAATAACCATCCTTAAATAAAATTTAAAACAAATAAAGAAAAAATCTAAATTAAATCAAATTAATTGGTCACAATATTAACTAAAAAATTTTAAAATTCAATTGCCGCTGAGAAGTAAATAAAAGCGTATATTTATTAAGGTTAAACTAATCGTTTTACACATTTTAAGTATGATTAACTCTTTTAATTAAGCATATTTCTAGCTTTATATTTAAAATCTATTTTATTTGTAATTACTATTTAATTTTTACTTTAACCTAGGGACGACAAAATAAGTATAACTTTTCAACTAAGAAAAATTTTAAGGTGAATCAAGTTTCTATAGAAAGAAGACTCATTGGGCTATAAATATTTATTTTCACAGTAGCTATCAAATTCAGATATATAGAGGTCTAAAAATAGCCTAAATTGAGACATATCTATACTTTTAGCCCATTTTGATCTTTCTTCATTTTTTAGGCTATAGCTTGAACTAGATAACTTAAATTAACCTAATTAAAGTCTTTTTAAAAAGTTAAGAAAAAGATTAACAATTTATTGAGATGTGGTAGACAAAATCTATAAGCATTAAGTACTAAATTATGTATTAATGTCAGAATAGTGAATAGAGCCAAAATGTTCAACCACTTTATTAATTGATTTAGTACTTAATTTATCTCTTTAGCTTACCTTTGTTCTTTTAGCTATTGGTGTATCTCTAAAGCTCTCTTTTGTGTCTGTAAATAGGAAATTTATTCATTGCTCATTACATATTCAAGACATATTCAAGATATACTAAAGAATTACTTTGTAATTATATTTTCATTGTCTCTCATTTCTACATATTTCTAATCTTCTGGCGAAGGCAAAAAAGTTAACATTAATAGATGTAGTTTGTTAACATTAATGGATTTGGTTTATTTTTTAATTCTCTTTTTGTTCTTTAATCTTTATTTTTTTTATTTAATCAAAAAGTTTACTTTTGAATTATTTTTTAATTGTAAAATTCTAGCATGTAAAGTTCCCTAATTCAAGAAATTAAGTTTGCATACCAAAGATCTAGGCACTGAGCACAAAATTGATAAATCTAAAACAAGTTTGGAAACAAAACTTTGCATTTAATTTTTTAGAATTTTGAACCAACCAAATAAAGCGTTAAAGTACCAAAATAGATGCTCTTCTTGGTGTCCTAGAAGGCTGCACCCAACAGGGGGTGAATTGGGTATTTTTAAGATTAAATTTTTTTTGATGAAGTTCACTTTTTAAATGATTGAGGTGATAACTAAAGGTAGATTAGAAAGACAGAAGAAGAAGACATACAAAAATTTATAGTAGCTCAACAATGTACCTACGTTCACTTTCTCGATGAGTTTACAACGAGGTTCAATTCACTCTTACTTTAATGGGTCAAGGTTAACCCAAATTTTATAATTCTTTCTTAATGGTAAAGGAAAACCTTGCAATCTCCTTTGTTTTGGTGAAGGAAAACCTTACAAACTTTTCTTTTTTTGGGTGAAGGGAAATCGAACAATCTTTTTTATCAATATAGTATTGTCTCTAAAAAACATGGTATTCAATATACGATCTTTTTTTTTTTTTTTAAGTATCCTCTCTCTAAGATAATAAACTTTAATAGAATAAAATAGAGTATGCTATAGAGAGAATGTTCTTGATTTGTTGTGTGTACTTGGATTTTTAGAGAATGATCAAACTCATAATTTTATTCTTGTTCTCTTAAATATTGTCTTTATTTTTTTTTTCTTAAAAGAATCAAGGCTTTTAAATGATCTTCTCTGTGCTTTCAATGGCTCTATGCTACTCTATTTGATGTTGTCTTTGATACTTGTAGATATTATCATTGGAGATGATTTTTTAGAATGTATTGATACCATTTGGTAATGTGCTGATATTCTTACATGCTACTATTTTTACTTCTATTTGATTTTGGTAAATTTTCTTCTTTGGGATGTATTGATACATATTACCAGTGTATCAATACATGCACTTCATCTAGAAGTTTGATATTGATATGCCATTCTTTTTGTATCAATACAAAGTTATGATGTGTACTTTTTAATTTTTAATTTCAAAATGTATTGATATATTTGTGTATGGTATCGATATCTTGGCCTTTTTAAACTTTATTATATCGATATAGACTTTAGTTTTGTATTGATATCTTTTATTTGTCAACTATTCCTATCTTTCTTAAGCATGATGAATTGTATCGATACTTTAATCATGGTATCGATACTTTTGCTTCAAATATTACTTCATCTTGATATGCTATAATTTTGACTTTTAATGAGCCTTGACTTTGACTTCTAACTGTAAATTTTTATCTTTGCTGATATTTATCGATATATTCTTCATAGTGCTATTGTCTCTATCCTTCGTATTGATCTATGGGTTTGCTAAATAGTTTTTGACCAAATGTGTCGATACTTTAGTTATGGGTATTGATACATCGTTAGTTTTTGGTTACGTATCAATCTTTTTAGCTTTATTATATCGGTCCTGTGGTCTTGCTAGATTTTATCTTTTACTAAATGTATCAATACCTTTGTTGTGTGTATTGATATATTGCTATTTCTATAACTGAGTATCGATCTTTTAGCCTATAATTTAATTTCTTTCTCAAATTATATCGATACATAGTTTAAGTGTATCGATACTTCTTTTCCAATATGGTTAGGTATCGATATATTTAGCTGTAAACAATGCTTTTCTCAACCAGAGCAGTTAGCAATTGTATGTATTCTTTATAAATAACAAAGAAAACTAGCTAGCAATAAGTATTTGCATAATTAATATTAAATCATTTTAAAAACCTGATTAACAAATCATTATCAAGACATTT
>JAWDEX010198214.1:0-11844 GCA_035221805.1 Trichilia hirta
TGAATGGTCCGTACACATTTGTATGTATGAGTTTTAATAGTTCCTTAGCTCTCTCACTTTTATTTTTAAAAGGAGATTTGATCATTTTACCTTGAAGATACCATTCACGGGTTGAAATAAGTTCTAAACCTAATGAACTTAAAAGCTCACTATTTCTAAATTGATTTAATTATTTATCTTTAACATGATCTAATCTATGATGTCATAAATATTTAAGATTTGAATTTTCTTAAATTTTTTTTATTAGTAATAGATTATATTGAATAACTTTTATTTAATTAAAGAACATGTAAACTATTTATATTTTTTTCTCTACCAATTAATACATTTTTCAAATGTTGTAAACATTTATTTTTATTAAAATGTACATTATAATTATATTTATATAATACAAATACAGAAATAATATTTTTAGTAGCATTAGAAAAATACAAAATATCATATAATCTCAAAAAGTGTCTTGTTGATGGCTTTAACTCGCAAAATCCTATAGTTTTTATAGCAACAGTTGCTCTTTTAGCCATTCTCAAAATAATCTTGCCTCTGGACAATGTAGAACTATTCAACATTGCATGTAAAAAGACACAAATATGAGATGTAATTACTGAATCTAATATCCAAGAATAATAATTAGAAATAATATTTATTTCATAATCAATCATATAATAGCTATACATATCTACTCGAGTCTTTTTAAGACTATTAAGGTATAGAGGATAATTTTTCTTCTAGTGTCCTTTCTAACCACAATGAAAATATTGTTCTTTTACCTTAGCTTTCTTTGCCTTAGAAGGAACTTTCTTAAAGTTCTTCTTTTTCAGTGTAACTTTTGGGCTTTTCTGTTCTGTCCTTTTTTTTTTGTTACTAGTCTTACTAGTAAAAGCCAGCTGAACATCTTTATATTCCCTTTTTTTAAAATTTTGTCTATAGAATTTTTAAATTTCACTAAGCAACTCAGATAAAGTTCACTTAATTTTATTCAAATTATAATTGGTTATAAGCATTTTAAAATCAGAAGAAGGGATTGCAGAATCAAATTTACCTTGAGGCAATCAGACATGGTCATCCTATTGATATTAAGATGAATTATGTGATTAATCATTTTAATCGCAAGATCATCAAGAGAAATCCCCTCTTATAGTCTCATACTGAAGAAGGAAGAACACAACTCATACTCAACAATTCGTTTATTCTCACTATAAAACTCTTGTAATGCAAGAAGAATATCATAAGCATTAGAAAAATTCTCATGCTTAGTTTAAAGCTCTCTACTCATAAAAGGTAACATACATCTACAAGCTCATCGATTATCTTCACGTCACTTTTTTAATGTTTTATGCTCCTCAAGTGAAGCACTATCATCAATATCTAGTGGCATAAGACCATCCAAGACATAACTAAGTTTTTTGATGTCAAAAATTAATTTTAGATTTTTGAGCCAATCTTTAAAATTAGGCCCTATCAAGATATTATTGTCAAATATTTTTAAAACAACATTGCCTGACATTTTTTGTTAGTGAAAAATTGAAAAATTGAAAAAGAACCAAACAGATTTTGTTAGTAATTTTAATTTTAAAAGAAAATATAGCAATCAAATATTTTGAAAGTTATCATAATCATTAATTCTTAATTAGCTCGCACTATTTAATTTGAATTGTGCACTCTCTCAGTTATGATCCAAAAGTTTTGTTGAATATTTTAATAATTAGTGAGAAATCAAGTTATTATTAAAATTAATCAACTTCACATTTTAGAATCTTGGTTAATTAATTTTAATAAGTAGGAAATATTTTTTCTTTTATATCACATATAAGAATTGATTTATTTCTTTTGCCCTAACTTCGAATTTCTCACATTTTAGAATATTGGAACTCTTAATCAGTTAAATCCAAATCATTATACTTTCTAAAATGTTATTCTCATCTCAACCTTACATTTTAGAATATTAGTTAAGAGAAAATATACATTCTAGAATCAGATAACTGAATTTAATTTTATAAATTCATACTCCTCACATTTTAGAATCTTGGGATACAAAATTTATAATAAAGAATTTCTTTATTATCCCGCTATGAGAGGCAAAGATTTAAAAATTTTATTTAGGGAGTTTTAATACATATTTGTTTAACATATGTCAAATATATGTCTTAAACATGCAAATAAATAAATATGTGATTTTATAAAAAAATAAAAGATCACATTAATTTAAACTCTTTAATATTCATTAATATTTATTTGTCAAATAAATAAATATTATATTATTAATATATGCATATATATCATATATACATATGTATATTAATTTATTTAAACCAATGCATATTTTAATATTTTTAATAATTTTTAAATGTTAAGCCATGTATAATAATTATACATTTGATTTGCTTGTGTAATATTATTCTTATCATATAAGAATATTTGTGTATATTTTTGGGTTGATTTTTGTTTGTTTTGTTGTTGAATATTAGTTATACCAATATCATGAATTAATTGTTCGAGTATGTTAATTGATTAAATAATGCTAAATTGTCAAATTAAGCTAACTAATTATCTAATTAAGTTAACTTAATGTTTTGACATATTTAACACTAATAACCAATATTTTAGTAACAATTACTAAGCTTATTTGACAAATCTAATTCGTCAAACACCTAATTATATTGTTTTGATGAACCTATATGTATGTATGTTTCTACATCCCATAAAAATACATATACATTACTAACAATGTATCAATGCACATAAAATTATCATATAAGAAATTATACACACATAGGCATGCATTTAATCAAATTAAATACATAATTAAAATATTACAATTAATTATCAATTAAATCACATTAAATTCATTATAAATACAATCAAATTGTATATTTCTCAAACAAATTAATTATTCATCACATGAATCCTTAATAACACCATTTTGTTTCAAGAAACAAATGTTAATCAAATTATAGAAAATTTGAGCATAAAACTCTTCCATGGATATTAACCAATTTTGATCCATAAGTATTTACACATGCCAATCTCATTGCACATAAAATTAAAATACTTGCAACAATAATTCAATTACATGTTTAAACAATTTAAACATATAATTCTATCATGGAACTTATTTTCCATAACCAACTCAAAATGGCCATATTATGTATTTTTGGAATAATACAACATTATCATCAATTTCACCATATCAAAATTAATCCCATCAATTTTGATCATACAAAATCAAGATGAAAAATAATTTTTTACCTTAATTCACATTATGGGCAAATTAATAACACATGGATTCAAACATTTTCAATCCAGTTTGCATCATGGTTTCACTAATTACATATTAATTAGACAATTAATTTCACATCTCATGTAAATTTATTGTCAAAATTATAAAATCCCATTTTCATCAATTCTAATCAAATTAAAACATGAAACCATGACAAATATATTCCAACCATGCCAACAAAATCCAATTTTGAAGCATATAAACATATTATAAACAATAGGAAAACAAACTTTTTCATAAATCCTAATATGCCAATCTTTGAACATGGATTCCATCAATTAATACAAGCAATACACAAGCAAATTAACACCATATAAATCATCCTAACATGCTCTGATACCATTTGTTGGATCCTATGACCTAAAATATACTTGATTTAAGATTCTTAAAACATATATCGATATATATGTATAATGGTTAGGTTTTTGAAATTTTACCTTTCAAAGATGGAGATTTGATGAAAACAAGTAGCAAACACATGCAACCTCTTCAATTTACACCTTTAAAAATCCTTGAAAGCTTGAAGAAAATAATTTTCTTCTATGAAATTTTTGAAAGCAAAATTTCTTCTTCTTTCATTTGTATGACTATAAGTTTTACATGGAGGAGAGATTGATTTTTCCATCATTTTTTTATCTATATTTACTTGATAATTATCCTTTAGTATTAACCAATTAAAATTAATACATTTGATCCAATGATATTATTACACATTTAACACTTTAAATGCTAAAACACGTGGACCAATCACATTAAGTCATGATTAATTTAATTAATCATTTAAATATAATTCATAATTATTAATTCTTAACCATTAAGAATTTGACATTCAATTTAAATTAATTTATAAAATCAATGGCAATAATTACTATTTAGCCCATGTATAATTATCAAAATAATAATTAAATATATTTAATTTATCATAAATTATAAATATAGATAATTGTTATAATTCTTTAACTCTTTAAGAATTCGAAATATATATTTGGCCCTTTTAAATTATTCCCGAAGGTGCTAGCCTTCTATGAATAATTTTCTCTCTCTCATATAGCTTTCAAAAATTTAAGAATATTAGTGTGACCATGAAGGTTCAAAGTGAATTAGCCTTAAATATACCAAACACTTCGAAACTCAACGACTATAATTGACATCTAGTATTATGCCATAATTCCTAATTCACAATCAAAAAACTTGTTATCAAACCTTACTTAGATTGTATGTATCGTGTGCAAAAATCCTTTTGTTGTTTTAATCCCAATCAAATTAGGGTTCATAGAATGTCAAAATTCTAAACTTAATATTTTATAAATTAGCAATCAATATGTCTTGAACTTGCCTTCATGAACTCTTCATGTGACATATATTTTTGCTTTGATTAAAGACTTAATTTTAGATATTTATCAACATTCGTTTAAGAACTTGAATTATGATTGCATCAGCAAAAATACTCAATCCTATCAAACAAGTCAACCGATCCTATTTTGACAATCATCCAAATACTTAAATGAATGACACATAACCAAACTGGCTTTATCATATAAGATGTTATTAGTCTTATACTTATACACCATATGAACTGTATAAATCTACATAAAATCTGACTCTGATATCTTAGGTCAAAGGATCATGTTACACACTAGTACAATCTTTTAATAAATTATTAACTACATACATACTATGTGATTTATTGTTATTTAATCAAGTTTGATAAATAGCTTTCTAACTATAAATTCATACTAATGCCTTTATGACATACCTCTCATTGTCACCGTCACAATACCATCTAATGATATATTCACAAGAAGTATTTAGTATGTCTATTATGTGATATTAATACCTAATATATGTCACTTCTGCAGAGGACAAATTTGTTAATTTTATTTAACTATTAAATAAATTATCTAGACAATTCACATACGTACTTTATTATGTAGCATGAATAAATAAAGAAAGCAACATACATATGTAAATAAAAAACTCTTTTTTTATTTATTGCATAAATGTTACAAAATTCATAAGCCCTAAAATTGATAACACGAATGATTTTTAGGGTATCAGTAACAAGTATATCCCCATAAATATAATGACAAATCTGTAAAACTAACCATTAATCACACCATATTAAATAAAGTACAATTTTTTCTTTGATACACCATTATACTGAGATATATACAGAAGTGTCATCTGCGAGACAATTTTATTTTTTTTAGGAATTCTTGAAATTCAGAACTCAATTATTTATCTCTATAATCAGATCACAGAACTTTTATACTTTTTTTTATTTGATTTTCTACTTTATTTTTAAATTCGCTGAATTTTTCAAAACATTCAAATTTGTATTTTATTAAATACACATACCCATATTTAGAAATATTATCGATAAAAGTAATGAAGTAATCAAAATCTCTTATAGTCATAGTGCTAAATGGTTCACATATATCTGTATGTATAAGGTCCAATAATTATTTTGACCTCTTATTTTTATTCTTAAAAGGCAATTTGATCATTTTTTTCGAAGACATGACTCACATCAAAATAAGTTTAGAATTTAATAAAACTAATATTCCATTAGTTCTAAATTAAGTGAGTCGTCTATCTTCTATATAGCATAATCTATGATATCACAAAAATTTAGAATTGATTTTATTTCAAATTTTTTTATTCGTAATAAAAAAATAATGAATAACTATTATTCAATTAAAAGACATACAAACTATTTATATTAATTGCTTTACTAATACATATATTTCTAAAATATAATAAATATATATCTTTATTAAACTGTACAAAATATCTCATATTATATAGTACAAATATAGATATAATGTTTCGTACAGTAAAAGTAAAATATAATATATTCTTTAATTTTATAATGTATTCGAATGGTAGCTGTAGTCTACACGAGCCTATATAAGTCGCAGTAACTACTACTTTATTCTTCATTCTTAAAACAATCCCATCTCCTTATAATATAGAATTATTCTATTGTACTTGTGATGATACACAAAAATGAGAAGTAATAACTTAGTCAAATACCCATGAATAAATATCTGAATTAACACTTAATTCATATTCAATCACATAATCCTATACATACCTGTCTTAGCCTTCTTAAGACTATCGAGGTATAAAGGACAGTTTTTCTTCTAATGTCCATCCTTCTAGCAGTGAAAACACTTTTTTTAGACTATTTTGGTTTTGTCTTAGACTATTTAGGAGGTAAAACCTTCTTGACTTTTTTTTCTTAGGTCTAACTTTTAAACTTTAAGATGAGCGCTGTAACCTTTTATCAGTTCTACTAGTAGTAATTATATGAACATCTTTATGTCCTTATCTTTGGTATTCTACTTATAATACTCTTAAAACTTATTGAGTAACTCAAAAAGAGTGCGCTCAATTTTGTTCAAATTAAAATTAGTGATGAAACCTTTAAAATTAAGAGGCAGTAACTGTAAAATCAAATTTACTTTTAGCATATAGGACATCTGAATGTCTCAAGCGTCTAACTGTCTGAGAATATTAATCATCTTAATGACATAATCATTAGGTAGCATTCCCTCCTTAAGTCTCATACTAAATAAGGTGAAACACATCTTATATTTGACAACAAGAGAATTTTTTCTATACAACTCTTGTAGGAATTCGAGTATCTCATAAACAGACTGCATACTCTTATGTCATTCTTACAGCTTTGATTCATAGATACTATATATGTAGAGTTGTACTCTATGATTATCAACATACTATTTGTTAAAGGTATCCTTCTCCTCTTGAGGGGCATTTACCTTCAATGATATAGGCATCTCTACCTCTAAAATATATGCTAATTTTTTGGATTCAAGAATAATTCTCAAATTTCTTGACCAATTCTTTAGATTTGGTCTAGTAAGCACGTTGTTATCCAAAATTTATTGAAACATATTTGTCGACGATATTTCACATCAGTGAGAGAATCAAAAAAAATATGAGAAAATAATTTATCAGTGTATTGAATTATAAGCAAAACATATATATATTCAATAATTGAATATAATTATATATTATTCTAGTCAAATTAGTACCTACTATTTAATTTAAACCCTACACTTTTTAAAATAAAATTTAAAACATTTTTTTAGATTTTATTAGTAATTAGTAGGCATTGAATTCTTATTTAAATTAATCAACCTCACATAATAGAAATTTTGGTCAATTAACTCAAATGAGTAAAGAATACTTTTTTTGTATCGTATACAAGACTTGATATCTTACTTTACCCTAATTTTAGACACTTTATTTAATAAAAATCTTTGTGTCTTACACTAGTTATATTAAAATTATTGTATCTTTTTAAATAATATTCTCATTTCAATCTCACACAATAGAAATCTTGATTAAAATTTGAATATTATCAAGAATTAGATAACTCGATTTAATAACACAAACTCCATATTCCTCACATAATAGAAATCATGGAGTAGAAAATTTATGTAAAAAAATCATTAATATCCTATAATGGGAGGTAAATATATGATAATTTTAAGGAGTTATATTTTATTTAAAATTATTTGTATTACATGCGATAATTGTTTCTCTTTCAATACAACTGTTTCTATAAAATATTATTAATATAACCAAACTTTTATACCCTTTTTTGACATTTAAGAACCTTATACTTAATTAATTTTACTTATTTACTGTCATAACTTAATTTTGTCCTCTATAAATTTTATTCATACTTTATAAACAAAGCTCGAGGTGCTAAATTTGTAATAATGATATGAGATTTAATTTTTAAATTATTCTATCAAAATTATTTGATAAGTTTGTATCTTAACTCAAGGGACCGAATTTTGATAGTAATGTGTTTATGTTTTCAAATTAATTATTAGGATAATTCTGATAAACTTTTCAATAATGTGAGTGTTTACTATTTTTTTTTTTTTACTTTTGCTGAGCTAGTCTACATAGATATTATTATTATTTTATCTTTTTCTCTACCATAAAAATATATAATTATTTTTTTTATTTGTAAAATTGAGTTAAAACAATTTTAACTATTAGAAATTATATTAATAATCATTTGTTTATTTTGTAAGGTAGTTTTATTGCTCTTGGATAAGTCGCTAATAACGATGATTTGTCAGAATTCAGTTTGATATAGCTAAATATGGATAAAACTCTACTAAAATTCCATGGTCAATTTCTTGCACTTACTGTAAATAGTTTGGTGAAAATATATAAAACTAGAATGACTACATTAAGGATTCTTATAGACAACAGCATTTCTCAAGACATAAGATAGTTGATTGAAGTAAAAATTTGACCAGGTAGACAATCTCTTAATCTCTTCATTGCTTACATACCTGGTTCAAGTAAGAGTTCTTACTCTAAGAAACGATGAGCAAAAAAATTGCAAGTTTGTCATAGATATGTGAGATAAATTTATAATAAACGATGTTGCTCTTTGGGATATCTTTCTAATAATCGTGAGAAAAAAATATAATTCATTAAGAATGAATTGAGTAAGGAGTCTTTAGATAATATTCTATTGACTCTTGAGATGCATTCTTGTGAATTAGTCCAATGTAAATTTTTAAAATTATGAAAACCATTTCAAAATTAGCACAAGCGCTATAATATCAAAAATCTCATCGTAAATGACCTTATTACTAATTTCTAAAAAAATTAGAAGAAAAGTGCATTTTTGATCTATAAAGAATGTTCAAGCTATTTCTAGAAGAAGACATCAGCCTAGTTACTGTATATATATATTTATTTTTGCTATTTTTATTTTGTTATTTTATTATTTGTTAATAGTTAGTCTAGCTATATAAATGTCATTATTATTTTATCTTTTACTATATAAATATATTTTATTTATTTTTACTTGTACAGTGATTATTATTTTATCTATAAATATGAATTATCATTTTTCATTTGTAGAGTCAAGTCTAATTAGAAATAGAAAAAATATCAGTCCATTAAATTCAAAATATTTGTGCTTTTATAGAATAAGTTCAGAAAATTACAACGAGTTTTTAAGTAGTGCTAGCAATTTGGATTAGGTTTTAGCTAAGAAAAAGTTTTATTTAGTCTATGAAGGAGATATCTTAGGGTTAATAGGATGTATGTCAACAATAGCATATTTAAGAGATAGTTGGTGATGAGTCAAAGATGTCTTTTATACATGATCGTATTATAAGAATGATGTATAACTCTAATGCCTTTATATACCTTTCAAGTGATTTTGATACTTTAGAAGAACTTTTCCATGTTGCTTCATGGGCTCAATTGAATATTCATCAAGAACCCATTAGTTTGTTAAATGTTAATAATTTCTTTGGTCCTCTGTTATCTTTTCTTGATTAAGCCATGAAAGAATAATTTATCTCACCTTCAACATCTCAGATCTTAGTTTATGCCTCAAATCTTGAGCAATTAATTGATCAATTATAAGATTTTATTTATAAACCTAATTCAAGGGTAGCTTAGATAGATTGGTCAATGAAAAGTAATGAAATGTGCAAATTAGATCTGACTCTTCGTCGTTAACTTTTCTTTCTTATAGTTTATAAAAATTCTATCTCATATAATATTTTTTATACTTTATCTTTCTATAGTAAGACATAAAAATAATATCTTATATTAGAAAAAGTAAGGATTATTGATATTAAATGATGTTACAATTATAAGTATTATGTGCTTATGTGTGTTAAAGTGTGTTTATTGTGTTGTAAAAAGGAAATAAGCGTTTGACTTCTGTATGGATAATTGAGTAAGGGGTCATTTCCTCTCCTCCCGATCCTTAAGACATATCCTAATAATATTAATATATGTTTTAAATTTATAATAAGCCTTGTTATTTTCTTCTATTTGAGTTATTTAAATTTTTTAAATTCTCATATTATTATTTATTTCTTCATAAACTTATTATACAAGAGTTTTATGAGCTATTCTTATCACACATACACTTTGGCACATTATTGTATGTTGCAAGTAGAAAATTTTATATAATTTGTTTTAATAATTTCATTTAAATAATATCTAAGGGCATTGATAATAAAAAAAAAGAGAAAAAAATTAAATATAAGCCTTATTGGTAAAGGCTAAGGATGAGCTGTATCTCAATGGCATACTTAGCTATATAAAATAAGTCGTGTATTCAAAAGAAAAAAAGAAAATCTAAATACAAGTATTATTGGTAAGGGTTTGGAATGAGCTGTACCCCAGTGGCATATTTAGGTATATAGAGCAAGACTTGCATTTACAAAAAAAAAAAAGAAAAAAAATTAAATACAAGTATTGTTGGTGAGGATTAGGAATCAGCTGTACCCCAATGACATTCTTAATTATATAGAATAATTCTTGTACTTAAAAAAATAATAATAATAATAAAATAAAATAGTAATAGTAAGCATTTATAACTTAAGAAGACTCTTAGGGGTGTCTTAACATCTAATGTCCTAAGACTGACTAGTCTAAAAGTCATTAGTCGATAAATTAAGTTAAAGATACAATAATTAAAGCCCAAAGAATATTACTTCTAATAAAATAACAAGAATAGTTTTGACGTTAAGTCCTATAACTAACGTGTCACTTTATACACAAAAAGATGGTTTATAAATTTTTTGTCTAAAGGGTTTATAGTTTGTGCTTTTATAATTTTTTTTCGAGAATTTACTTGATTAAACATATCAAAGAAAAGTGGAGTAATAAATACTTTATTTGTGAATTTTTATTTTAAATCATTAGTAAAATTTGTAATTAGTATTTGAATATGTATATTATAGTATAAATAGATTTTTTATTTTAAATTTAAACTTAATTTTGTTCGTAATTATTATTTAATCTCTCTCGAGGCAGTATTCGTAAACGGACCATAACTTTTCAACCAAGAGAGCTATTAAGATGATTTTTAATCTAATGGAAAGTTTATACAATGGTCTAAAACTTTTATTTTTGTACCAACCATCATTTTGGAGTCCATAGAGCATTTTTAAAGTCATTTTTTAAGTACATTACTGTTCTGGTCAAGCTTGACCTAACTTTCATATTTTATCCATAACTTTTGATAACAATTTTAGGATCACTTGAAATTGGTGGCTTTAAAAGCTACTTTAATGGGATAAAATGTTTATTTTTAGTCCAAGCTTTATTTCTAAATTTATTTTAATGCTCAAGCCTATTTTTGAAGCCCATTATAAATTCATTACTATTCTGGCCTAGCTCGACCTTACTTCAGTGTTATACCCATAACTTTTGATAGAAAGCTCAAAATTATTTAATACAAATGGATTTGGAAAGATAGATTAATGGAATAAAATATTTATGTTTAGGCTAAGCTTTAGTTTTGACTTTATATTACACTTTTAAGCCTATTTTCAAGGCCTGCCATAAGCCTACTTGCTATTATGGCCTAACCCAACCGTACTTTAGTATTTTGCCTATAACTTTTAATAAAAATATCAGATTAACCTGAGACAAGTAGGAGATCAAAGATAAGAGGTTTATCTAAAACTTTTATGTTTATTATAAAGTCTGAATCATTGATCTTTGAGGTCATCTATAATGACTTTGATGGT
>JAWDEX010198225.1:0-11843 GCA_035221805.1 Trichilia hirta
GACACATGATAAATTCATATTATGCCACTCGTCATGCTATAATTTAATGTAATTAAATAATATTTATTTAATTACTAATAAATAAACAACTTTATTGATTAATCCTATTAAATCCTAATACATATTTTTTAAATCTCCATATATCAATAAATCCTATTTATAATATATTAATTAATTAGAATATTTCTTGAATATACGAGTGCTAGCGCGTTATTGTTAAAAAATATATTCTTTACATTAAAGAATTAAAATACTATTCGATCAATATCGAATCGTATTTATTTTCGTCATTACGAAAATATTATAACCATAACCAACAACAATTGGCTATTGTGTGTGATCCTTTGGGTTCATCGTGAGCTGGACATGAGCATATACGAACGTTTCACATTACTTCGATATAACTCATTGTAATTAAAGTTCTCAATGATCATGAGTGACCTCTAGTAAGATGTCATGATCATTAAACACGAAGAATGATGATTTTATATGAACTCATATAGTCATACGTCTATGTAGTAAAGTCTTTCTGCTGTTGACTCCCAATTGAGTGCGGGTCATAGACTTGTCAAACCTCTAAATCAATTATAGGATCAAGAACTCATATCATATATAAGATTCATTTATTCAAAAATTCATTTTTGAATATTTATATTTTGGCCAAAGATTTAATTTTTGTGTATAACAATCTTGTCTAGGATTTCAAGTTCAATTATCTAAGTTAGTAGATTTCAACTTGATCATCACTTATCCTTATACAATAAGAACATATTACCATCAAGCTTTTTTCATCAGGCATGGCTAGTCCGATATAATATATACAAGTGAAAGATGTGTCTCAATGTAGAAGACAATCATAATATCTCAGGTTAAAGAACTAGTGATATACTAATACGGCTGTACGACGCATCATTGACTGTAGATCACCCATCTGATTTGTCGCATTTGGTCACGTTCAATAATACGTTCACAAATATAATACCCATATTTATGCTCTTATGACATGAGACTTGTCACCTAACTATTAGTATCAAATACTAATCATTGGCATCAACAAAATATGCCGATCATATAATATTATTATCCTTGATGATATCACCTCAATCGAGAACTAATTTTGAATGTATTTAAATCAAAGATTCTATTCTTATATCTATAACTCTTTATAAATAAAATCTCAGCACATAATACGTACAGGGATATATCTTGCATTAATAATAAAAATAAAATAAGTAGCAACTAAACATAATACAAGATACAAAAATCCCATTTTATGACTTGTAAATACTTTTACAAATAAATACAAAATTTATATACAAAGAAATAATAATCCTGAGCCATATGACACGATCAATTCTAGGATATATCTCTAATATTAATGATTTTATTATAAGGATATTGATTTGTTTAAAAGTTCGAAAGCTAATTTTGTTGTTTACACCCTATTATTATTTTGTAAACTTTCGTAAATTGTATTTTGTGATTTGGATACATTATTTTTATGTATGATGAATTTGTGTTGATTTTGGCTGGAGAGCCATTGTTATGAATTTGATTTAATGTATGATATGAAGGCTGAGAAGGCTATGGCCATGAGGGCCAAAACTATAGCTATAGAAATAAGTTGCCTAGGAACGGACCATTAGAGAGACTGTTTGGATGAGTAGGTGCGTCAGCGGGGCCGATATAAGGGAGATAGTATATTATTTATAACAGAGTGGCCTATTAGACGAAAATTTAGAGGACAGTCATGTGTAAGTACATGGACTACTCTAGGCTAATACAGTAGTGGGTCTAATTTTATACTAAACTCAAGCATTCATTTTCTATTAGTATATAAATAAATTTTAATAAAACATGCATAATTTTCACTGCATATAAATCTACTGATAGCTTGAGTTTACTCTTAGCTAGAGTAAGAGTAAACACTAAGAGGTTGGCTTGCTCAATAATTTCAATAACTATTTTATCATTTTATCTAAATAAATTTGGTCTTACATTATTTTAGTTTATTTATTATGTTAAAAGCTTGTTTTTATGTATTTTGGATGCTTGTTTTCGTGTTTTGATACAAATGTATTATATGTTCATGCATGTTTTATATCCATTCATGATATATATTTTTGTATACTCATCCCCTTTACTTTTTAGTTTTACGGCATCGAGTGCAGGATAGAGCGCCTGTTAGTGGTGGTTAATTTTAGCCTTAGAGCTATTGGTGTCATTCGAGCTCGACTTATTTTTTCTTCTTTGTAAATTTATCCACTGGAGATGTTTAATAAATTATTGTATGTATAAGATTATAAACTATTTTCTATATGTTATATGATATGTTTGTAACTTGTAAATCCATGTTATATATATATTTCTTTGAGAAATAGTTTGAAAAGATCTCAGAGAGACGAAATTATACTAATTATTTTAGTGAAAATGTTTCGAATGGTATTTGTAAAATAGATGTATTTTATTGTACAGAGAGTAGGTACCTCATAAGCCTTGCAAGCTTGAGAGGCACATTCAGGGTTAAGAGTGTGTCTCGAAAGTCTCGACAATTGTCACGTATGGGCTCTATGGGCGAGGGCATGACATATTATTAGAAATATTGAGCCAATAATCATCCCTTAATCAAATTCAAACCAATAACCACCCTATTCACAAACAAAATGAGGCATCACAATTATAAGTTAAATACATATTAATTTTTACTATATGTCTATATCTAAAAAATAACTATATTCAAACTAACTTTAACCACTTAATAGAATCTAAAATAATTCAACAACGTTGAAAATATTAGAGGACAATTGTTAGAGAAACATGTTTAAAATATTGTAGCAATATGAACAAATAATTTTTGAGGTAAATTTATTAAACAAAATACCAATAAATTTTGTACTAAATAATAATAAACAAAAATAAAACCTGCGAATGTTCTTTGCGATAAGTGTAAAATATTTTTGACCTAGTATGGTGATTAAAAGAAAGTTTACTCCTATTGTTAGAATTTTGAGAAGACTTTCTTTCAAAGACAAATATAAATAATATAAATATATCAAAGTAAAAAATATAATCTAAATATTTACTAATTATAACTATAATAATCATTTGTCTTTATACAAACAAATCCATAAAAATCATCATTGAACAAAGATAACTAGGCATATGAAGGACACTAAAGCTCCAAGTGAATATATTCTAGTTTTAGATCACACACCAATGATAATGATAATAGTATCACAATTTATCTATTGTATGTGAGGAAGAGTTGTAGTGTTATCATTATCTTGTGTTTACAGGTATGATGTTTTTTTTGTTACTTGGCCCATATCCAAGTCATGCAATAAATTAAAAATATCATCTTATTCTTCAAACTGCACTAGATCGTTGTCAATATTTTTGAATCTCACTTTATACGTATTACTAGGTTCAATTCTTTCATGGTGATAAACCCATGTATGATATGTTAGAGATATATGAAACTAGTACAAATGATGACTAATAACATCTAAGAGATGTGTTAATACATTTAAACACCTCAAGCATAGACAACGAATACAATTATTAACACTTGCATATTTTTTGGCTATTTTTATAAATGACCTTATAACATCAAGATATTAATGATAAAGTTTATCCTTGAGTTGCATTCAAATCCTATCTATTGTTTTCCTAATGACAATTAAACAGTTAATATAATGAATAAATGTTAAAACTCTATTCCAACCATTGATATATATATATCGTTACTCTATTTATACTAGTAACAAGATTATTAAACATATTAAATAAAAAGAAGTAACAAGTTATATTTTCTACTACACTTACAATCCTTTTATTTATGCACGATAATTTTATATTCTAGAAAAAATCAAAAACAAACATGACAAACGCATATGTGTTATCTCAGAGAGCATCACCCAAGAGGGGAGTGAATTGAGTGTTTTGACAATTAAAATAATTTAAAGCAAGTATGTAGCAATGAATGCAAAAGCAAAAAATCAAATGAATTAAATTAGCAAATAAGAGAGTGTGTGTGTGCGCAAATACTAGTTTTTGTAGTAGTTTTGAAATAGACCTATTTCCATTCTTTTTGGCATCACTATTTAACTGAGGTTTCAATATTCTTCTTAGTTTACGAGGCAAGAGTAACTCCAATTACAGTTCTCTTCTTTACACTGGGTAAAATGAACTTAATATACTCTTCCTTCGTAAATTAAAAGGAATAACTAATACAATCTTTTTTTTGATTTTTTAGGTAAAGAGTAACCCAATACAACAGTAATTAATCAAAATAAATCTCTCATTAGAGCAAATGTTCAATGTGAATAGAAAATTTAAGAGTTTCTCTCTCTAAAATTTTATAATCAAAGTACAGAGTATATTTTCCAATTACCCAGTGAAATTATTCTCAATCATTCTTGTATTCTTATGCCAATGTTGTTATATTTATATCTATAAATTATGGCTCTAATGAATCTTCAAATTCTCACTAAATATAAGCAATAAATATCTCAAATTAGCTATTATATCTTGGTATCTGCAAAAAATATCGATATCTGATGCGAGGGTGTCGATACCCTTACTTTTCCAATAAATAAGTGTTGACTCATTTAAACTTAGGGGTTGATATCTCTTCACATATCATTTTTTTGTATCAATATTTTGATACCATTCTTAGAATGTTGATATATTTTTTCTTGGAATATCGATACATTTTTCTCAACTCTCCTCAAGATGTCGAATTTTCTTTAGGGCATCCATACTTTCTCTTCACATTATTGAAACTTGCTCCAGGGTATTGATACTTTTCCTCGAGGTGTCGATACCTTCTCTTTATAGTTTTGAAACTTACTTCGGGTGTTTATAACTTTTCTCAGAGTATCGATACCTTCTTTTTATAGTTTCAAAACTCACTTTAGGGTATCGATACATTTTTTTAAGGTGTTGATACATTCTCTTCATAGTTTTGAAACTCATTTTAGGGTGTTAATATCTTTTAGCTTTAAGGTTTCAAAACTTAAGGAACTTCACTTCCGTACTTTAAAGTTTTAACTCGTTTGATTGTTAGCATAATATAGCTCAAATAACATAAGTTATAAATTTTAATTAATGTCAAATCAATTATTATATAAATAATTTTATCAATCTAATAAATATATTTAATTAAATTAAAATTAAATCGATTATTATTTATTGAATTAATTATTATTGAATTAATTTTTATTAACAAGATATCACAATCAAATTAAATTAATACAAACTTAATTTTATTTGTCCATTATCAAAAAGATATAGATATCAAATCCTTGTGCGTAAATCATTAAGGTCGAGAAAATATAGTTTAATAATTATAAAACAATTAATTAACCAAGGGTTACAAGCAAGCCTACTGTAAAAAACATCAGTCAAATCTGTTCTTTAAAAGTCTACGTGGGAAGACTTGTAAGACATACAACCACACCTTAAAAGAAAATTAAGTTCAAAAAAAAAAAAAAAAGGTTAGCTTTTAGCTCAAAAACTTTGAACACTTTCCATTATCTTCTCCATTTCATCTCTGAAAAAACATAAAAGATAGCCCAGTATCACACCCTTTCTCTTGCTTTTCCTTGCATATTTTGCCCTGAATTAGGTATTGGAGTATTTTTGGCGTGTAGCTAACTTTACTATGAACTTTGACTATGTTTGCAAGTCTCCAACGAGTACTGGCCGATTAGATTTTTACTGTCCGAAGTCAACTTTACTATACCTCTACTTACTCAGTGCATACCTAGATTTTGTGTATTTAACATATAATATATTATTCATAATATTATTTTTGTTAAATTTTAAAAGTAAAATAGTTATTTTTTCTAACTAACTATTATTAGATAAGGTTACAAAAATTATTGCATTAGTAAATTAAAATTTTATTAAATATTTTAAAAATATCAACCGGCTAAATATTGTGAACTTATAAATCCTTTTCTCTTTATTAAATTTATATATAATAATGAAAATATTATTTGATAAAATATTGAAAATGTTTCACATAAATTAGTGGGAAATTTAACTCCAGTTTGTCATCATGAGTCGATAAATTTTGTGCCATTATAACGATCTTTTAACCTTAATAGAGTATTGTCAATAATAATAATAATAATATGAGTAATTAATTTTTCAGCTTATAAAATTAGTTTCTCATGTTTCAAAGACATAGTCATGAAAGAAAATTTTTTCTTTTACTGAAAAAAAAAAATTCATATACCCTCCTCAAAGTTTTGCTCATATAATATTAATTTGACACTTTAACATTTTCGAATATTTTCATAAAATTCAAGATATTATAAACCTTCCAACAATATTATACATCT
The DNA here is from genome assembly GCA_035221805.1 of Trichilia hirta. Classification (NCBI taxonomy): domain Eukaryota; kingdom Viridiplantae; phylum Streptophyta; class Magnoliopsida; order Sapindales; family Meliaceae; genus Trichilia; species Trichilia hirta. Next base: position 6,351 of record JAWDEX010198225.1, read on the forward strand.
CAAATTCCATACTTCATATAATATGATATTTATAAATTAAAAATAAATTAATATAACAAATAATTATAAAAATTATAAAAAAATATCACGCAATTAATAAATATTACATTATTTTCAATAACAAATTTAAAAACACCCATCATTTGTTTATGTAATTTGGTCAATTTATTTTTTTCAATGGATATATAATTGTGTCATTAAATATAAATTGAAAAATACTAAAATCATATTAATGATACCTTAAACAAATAATCATTAATGATGTTAGTGATGCATATCAACATGAACACTTAAATTCTTGATTTTTAATAATTAATATGTATGAAATGTACATATTTATTTGTTAATTAATTTCATAACAACATCAAACGAAGTATTTTATTATATATAATAGAATCAATACGAGGTGACTTACCGCCTTTACCATCATCCCGACCCGCAGTTTTGACCAAATGATGTAGCAGTGGAAATGGTCCAATGAACAATGGAGTCTCAAAACTCGTGTAGCAACGGAATAATTGGAATAATATTATTTCGGTCCATAAATTTTTACACATATTTTAAATAATACATAGTTTTCTCATAAGGTCCTCCTCCTCCTCCTCCTCCTCCTCCACCAGTTTAATTGAAGTGTAATTTATTTATTTTTTTAAATAAATAGCTTTCACTATAAAAAAATGACAAAAAAATTCTCTAAATTTTTTATTTCTCAAACAAATATTTTGTCAAAGTAGTTATCTTAATTAAATGGTGGGTAGTTCTATTACAGTCCCTTGCAATATGTTAAAAAAAGATAAAGTTTTTAGTTTACTCAAACAAAAAACTTACTTTTAAAATTGATCCTCATTCATCTTTATACAAGGGCTTGTCATTTATTAATGTTATTGCAGCAAGTGAATCTTATTCTATTATCAACGGCAAGAGGCTTTGAAATAGATTGTATAATTTAAAATTTTAGTCTTGTATACAAAGGAATCAATTTTAAAAATATAAAAATTGTTCAACATCTAAACATGCACGCAAAAAAGATTAAACCCCTAACCTTAATATTGAAGTATTTGTATAATATTATAGTTGAATTTTGACAATTGAATAAAAATTAATTATTTATAAATATTTGATAATCATATGAATATTATTCATGACGGGATAATCACTTTGAAATAACATTTAAATAAATATTATTGTTGAATTTTGACAATTAACTAGTTGAGTGCGGGCATAAATAACCTTTCATGCTTTCAAACCATAATTTAGTTTCAAAAAAATAAAAATAAAAATAAAAAAATAGGACATTGGGACCTATTTGATCAAAAGGATAAAATTTATATAATTATGAAAAACGATAACAATACAAGGATTCCGACATTATTACCTTATTTTGTAATTATCATTTTTGTCTACGTGTCGAACTCTGCCGAAATCCTTCCCTAGCCATTGCGGGAACAGAACTTTCTCTCTTGGATTGCTTCAGCTTTCGGCTTAGACTCCAAGGCAGCCATTACAAAAACCCAAATCCAAACCTTGACATTTTCAAACCTAAATCAGAATCCAAGTCACTGCAGCGAATCAACAATGGCGTACGTAGACCACGCTTTTTCGATATCAGACGAAGACATCATGATGGAAACATCGTACACCGTCAACAATCGACCTCCCATAAGGGAGATTTCTTTGGCAATTTCTCTTCTCTTTTTCGGGACTTTCGCAATTATATGTGGAAGTATTATGGCTTACAATAGAGTCGGCGGTGATCGTGCTCACGGTATGCATTTACTTCCACCGTTTCACCTTCTCATTAATTTTCCTTGACAATTATTCATGAGTTAGGGATCGTTTTATTCTTGGACCCGTTTCTTTCAGTTTGAGTTTAGGGATTATGTTTTTGTTTGTTTGACAAATCAGGTCTTTTCTTTGCAATACTGGGGTCGATCCTGTTCATACCGGGCTTTTATTATACACGAATTGCATATTATGCTTACAAAGGATACAAAGGATTTTCTTTCAATAATATACCGTCTGTGTAGTAGTGATGATTATGCGAATGATTAGCTGATCTCCTATTACCCATGTACAGGTCTTTCCATATTGTACTTTCTTTTTTCGTAATTACTGATTTTTTTTCCCTTTTTATCTAATTTGTTTGAATAAATGTTGTGTATATTGGTGGCCAATATTATGAACCGGGTGCCATTTATTTAGTTTCTTGTGGCAATATAGTGATATAATGTGTATTCTGTGTTCCGTTTGTTGGTTTTTTAACTGACTTAATAGAAATATCAGTTTCATTTAGAGTTTCTTAGATTGTTCAAAGAAACTTCAATTATTTATTTATTTATTGTTTGCTGTCTTATGGTTGTTACATTTTCTTTTGAGCTGTAATCCGACATGAATTATTAGGAAGGAATTGTGAAAGTGGTGTTGGGATGGGGGAAGGGAGCGGAAGGTTAATATGACTAACACATTATGATCAGTTCAATAGTTTTTTTATTTTTTTATTTTTTTTCAGTTGACATGATATGTTGTTCTTTACATATTTTGGGTTTGATAAATGATGTGATTGGTTTTGCAGTTTTCCTCAGATATCTTATAATTAAAGTTTCTTAAGGTAAATCATCTAGTTTTCATCACTTATGAATCTAACTGCTTGATAAGAGTAACCTCGCGGGGTTTCTGCTTTGGAGGACAAATTTTGATAGAAAGCTGAAGTGCAAAGGGATAGGATAATAAAGATTCTAAAAACAAGTTTCTTGTCCCACTTTGCATTTTATCCATGGCCACGAAACTGGCTTCCTGAAAAATATTTTGTTTGTGCAGTGAAGTTGTAAGCACTGTTGTAATGTGGGTGCCTTGAAAAGACCTTTGGTTCGTGTGAAAGTGGCTGAGAGAGGAGATACTTATGAAGAAAATTGGTTTGAAATTTATCTTTCAGCGGTGTCTTTGAAGGTCCTTTTACTCTACTGGGGTAGTAAGTTGAGGACTTAAGGGTGTGACAGTAAGGCTGGTGATGGGGGGAACTTTATGCAGTTTTACAGTTTCTGTAGAGGGTATAGTTAGAGTGACCTTGTTTTATTTGGAGCTCAATTTACCAACTTACTAGAATTAGCTATCAGTCTTAAAAGAATTCATCAGTGCTTGACATATTTTCATTTTCCAAGCATTTTTAATCTACAAGACTGTTGGAGATCTTTAATTTTAACTTTTATGCATATTTTGTTATGTTTTATGTGATCCTAGATATGAATCTACTTTTCGTGTATGGTGGCTAGTGAAGTTGTTTAAACAGGAGGTGTTCTGTGTTTTTGAGTTTTAGTAATTGTTTTGAGTCTTGATTCTTTGCAGAATTTTTGAGGTTAGATCTTCCCTAAACTGTTATTACTCCTTGTTGTCATTAATGTATATTTCATCCTTGGTTTGTTGGTTTCCATTTTGATCATATCTTTCATTTTCATTTGTGTGTTTCCATTTTGATCATATCTTTCATTTTCTTTTGGGAGTAATAAGTTCTCCGAATTCATACATGGTTTTACCACTTTGTGCTCCAAGCAAGCCACAGCTATCCATGTGTTCCAACATGAGTGTTAAGAGCCCTTTAATTCCTTTTGGTTTATGTTTATGGGTGTTTTGTGCTTATTGGGGCCCAATGGGGTGCTCATAGTTTTTTGAAAGACAGTATGATTTGGGTAATCAGATTAGGTTTGTTTTGTGCCACATAAGTGGGACTTGCTCTTTGAAATATAAACAGAGTGTAAGGAGGATTATATGGTGGTTATGGTAGACATCTGATTCTTCACTCTTCTTCCTGATATCTTTTATATTTCAACTTATACATAATGAAGTTTCTGTTTCTAAATTTGACTTGAAAACAATGCTAATGTTTATTAAGGGTAAACTTTATAGTGATCTAAGTTGCATGTTGTTCTAGGATTTAACATATTTTTTTTCTAGAATTATACAAATCAGAGCATCATTGAGTGCTGTTGGATTCAGTGATTACCATAATTCTTGTTAGAAACTCCTGCTTCCTTAGAGTTCAGCATCGCAGTTTAAGCTGCTCATTAGAAAATGGCTAGTAAAGCTTTGGGTACCTATTACCTGCCACCGATGCTAAAACTTGCTTGTGGTTACTTTGGAGTTGGAAATTTATAATTTAAGAATCTTCCTAATGAACAATGACTTTCTGCCACAAATAAGAAGATTATTCCTTTGACATTGGCACGTATGTTGAACCCGTTATGACCCAAATTTGCTGTGTAATGCTACGTTATGTTGTCAATGAGTATCGTAGCAGCACTGGTGCAGGTGTAAGTGAAACGCAGATTCAAAAATTTTGAGTAGTTTTACGTTCGGGAGCAACGTTTCCTGTGGTTGGTTAAGTGAGATTATAATGGTTTCTTATGAACCAAGAAAAGCTATAAAATATTACACGAATAAAATTAGTCAAACTTGTCAATATAATCGTACTAGAACGGAACTCATTGCGTTTATTTTTTGTTAAATCTCTTACTAGTTTTTTATTTTCAATGTACTACTTTCTAAAAGTATGACATAAATCTCATTTATACACAAACAAAAATTAAAGACCATGTATTGTAACAAGTGGCAAGCTATAAAATTAATTTAATTAATACCAATAAGTGATAATAAAAATATTATAAGAGATTAATTTTTTTTTATATATAAATGCTTATATACAATGCAAATTGATTAATGTGATATAAATAAAGTAGAATTAATATTATAATATCTAAATTTATTGCTAGTATTGTTTATAAAATAATATTTTTATATTTTTTAGTAAAGTGGATTTTGGCTTCTGAAGAAAACATTTAATTTCGGGTCTAAAACAATCATAAGATAAAAAACCAACGGGAAAAACCAAAAAGGTTCCGCCTCGTCCCATTTTCTCCGAAGCCAGTTGCTGGGAAGAAGAAAAATCGAGAAACAGAAAATGCAAGAATAATAATCTTAAGAGAAAGGGGAATCAGTCTGAAATTAGCATTGACCTTCGGAGACAAATAGACGCAGATTCTATCTTCGCTATCTTACTGGCTGCTCTTTGAATAAACAACTTCAACTCCCAATTCCTAATCAAAAAATGCTTAAAAGAACTGCGGATTTCTCCTCTCCCAATCCCGACCTACGATTCCATTTCCCATTCCCAATATCTCCTTGCTGCCCATACTCCTCAACTCCGGGTAAGGATAGTACATTTAATTAACTCATCAAACAGTGGTGGGTTATTGATAGATTGTTGCAGATGTGGCGGAATTGCTCGACGTTGCGAGGAGGTTGTGGGGCTGGTGTCTCTGTTGTCTCTAGAAACGGATGAGCAAATTACTTTGGACGATGAAATTGTCAAGGGTTTAGTATCTTTGTTGCGGAGTTCAGATAGCAGAGTTTTCACGGCTGCATCTAATGCAGTTTTGGATTTGTTGACTACTTCAGTTGGAAGAGAACGGTTGTTAGAATTCTCTACTTTGGAGAGTCTTC
>JAWDEX010198246.1:0-11837 GCA_035221805.1 Trichilia hirta
AGGTCACTGTTGATGTTCCTGACATACGAGGAAGAACAGAGATATTAAAGGTTCATGCTGGCAATAAGAAGTTTGATCCAGATGTTTCTCTTGATGTGATAGCCATGAGAACACCTGGGTTCAGTGGAGCTGATCTTGCTAACCTCTTAAATGAGGCAGCTATATTAGCTGGTCGCCGTGGAAAGACTGCGATATCATCTAAAGAGATTGATGATTCAATTGATAGGATTGTAGCTGGAATGGAAGGAACAGTTATGACAGATGGGAAGAGTAAAAGTTTGGTTGCATACCACGAAGTTGGCCATGCAATATGCGGGTAAGCATTTTTGCAGATATCTCTTTTATGAAATTTCAAATTGAATTATGTTAAGGCTTTTAATGGGACCTTTTAGTCTTCATATTAAGCTGATGTATAGTATTATAGCTGAAATTTTTGTTGCTATATTGAATGCAACGATATATACCTGATGGACATCATCACAACAAAGTTACCTTAGGCCCATCTGAGCCACCTTGATTATGTCGATTTTGGTTTTAGTGGTTGGCAAAATTGGTGGTTAGTAAAAGTTTTTAAATATCCAAGGAAGAGATCATAGGTTTTACTTTCTAGTAAACCTGACAATGGTTGAGAGAATAAAATTTTCGAAGAGAGAAAAAGTTTTCCAATTATAATAAGCTTTTGGTTATTTACCAGTTACGAGTAGTGGAATCTTTACTTTGCTAAGATAGCATATACCATGAATGGGTCGAACATGCAATACAATCAATTAGGCCCAAAGGCACCATCATGAAATGTACCAATAGAAGTACATTAAACTTATTTACATAAACACTTAGTTGTAAGTAGGATAAAGTTTATTGCAAGAGGATAAGCGGGGCTTTATTATAAGCTAACCATCATTCTGATCCCAACTTCCTCTTGGCTTTCTCTCTTTTGTAACCACATCTTTGAGGCCTCTGATATGTCTGCTTTGCTAAAATCTAGTTGCTCAACGAACTGACAAAATGCTTTTACTTCTTTTGGGTTCAGGACTTTGACTCCAGGACATGATGCTGTTCAGAAAGTCACCCTCATTCCACGTGGTCAGGCAAGAGGTCTAACCTGGTTCATTCCTTCAGACGATCCTACCTTGATATCCAAGCAGCAGCTCTTTGCCAGAATTGTTGGTGGACTTGGTGGCAGAGCTACTGAGGAAGTAATTTTTGGAGAGCCTGAGGTGACAACAGGTGCCGCTGGTGATTTGCAGCAGATCACTGGTTTGGCCAGGCAGGTAATAGATACTATTGGCTATTGCCTTTCTTTTGCTTATCGTACTGGAAAGTTTCAATGAAATTTGAGCATATGCTTGATCTTTTTGCAGATGGTAACCACATTTGGAATGTCTGAAATTGGCCCATGGTCACTTATGGACGCATCAGCACAAAGTGCTGATGTCATCATGAGAATGATGGCAAGGAATTCAATGTCAGAGAAGCTTGCTGAAGACATTGATGCTGCTGTCAAGAGATTATCAGACAGTGCTTATGAGATTGCATTGAGCCACATAAGGAACAACCGTGAAGCCATTGACAAGATTGTAGAAGTCCTCCTCGAGAAGGAAACAATGACAGGAGATGAATTCCGGGCAATCCTCTCAGAATTTGTTGAAATCCCGGCTGAAAATCGCGTTCCTCCCTCTGTTCCCTCACCAGTCTCCGTTTGAATAGCTTTATTCATACTTCAAATGTCATCCACCCCGCATTACACACTTGAATGTATAATATTTGTATTATTGATCAAATCTAAGTAGGAATGTACAGCAACTTCAATTCATGAATGATAAAAGTTCTAAAGTTTTTTGCTTCATGGCATGCTTATTCCTAGACTTTAGAACTATAGTTTGTTGCATGCAGGAAACGGAACAAGCATTTTTCATGGCTAGATTAAATCATTTGATAGTGTTGCTATTTCATTATCCCTTAATTAAAATACAGACAGCTAATTAATGAATGATTGTAGATTTCGTTAATATTTATTTTTATTGAATACAAAATCACATAAATGTAGATTAACGAATCGGTTACTAAGTTTACTTTAATTCAAAAATTAAAATTTTAGAATTAATTGCAACGCATTAATTAAGGCCTCTGGCTTTATAAATTTGATATGCTCAAATACGGAATCGGTCGGCTAATGAATGATCCAGTTTAAGAAGCACTGCCAATTTTTATTTAGTTTTGCCAATCAATGCGAAACCAAATGCATGGGCAAGTCCTGTCCAAATCAACTCGCCTCCTTTTTCCCTTCGTTTTTTCTCCAAAACTACCGCCGAAACTGGCCGCTAAATTTATCGATTCGATTGAAGAATTCACTAATTTATGTTCAAAAGGCCACACAAAAGAATTCTTTAACCGATTGAAATCTGAAATATGGTCCTAAATTTATCGATTCGACTGAAGAATTTACAAACTCGTGTTCAAAAGGACACATAAAAGAAGCCTTTAACCGATTCAAATCTGAAATATTGTCGGACTCAACTCTCTTCTCTCATCTCATCAACTCATGCACGCTCAAGAATTCGTTTTCATGTGCAAAACAGCTGCACCCTTTAACTGTCACATCTGGGTGTTCACGTAACGAGTTCATTTGCAATCATCTACTCAACATGTATTCGAAGCTTGGGCAGTTACAAATGGCTGTTGCTCATTTAGGTGTCATGCCTCTGAAAAACGTCGTGTCTCGTAACGTTTTGATCCATTTGTACGTGTGAAGGGGTGATTTGGAGAGTGCACGGAAAGTGTTCGATGATATGACTGAAAGATATGTCTCTACCTGGAATGCCATGGTTGCGGGTTTGATTAAATCTGAGTTTAATGACGAGCGTTGGGGATTATTGAGTGAAATGCATCAAGTGGTTTTTCTGCCCGATGAGTTGACGTTAGGTAGTGTTTTGAGAGGTTTATATGCAGGACAGCAAGTTCATTGTTATGCGCTCATTGGCTCATATGAATATGAGAAGTGACAGCTTGGAAGAAGGAGAGAAGGTGATTAAATTGATTCCTGTTCCCAATGTGGTTGCTTGGAACACACCCATTGCAGGAAAAGCTCAACATGGGTACTCTGAGGGAGTTTTAGATCAATGTAATTTGATGAAACCAGTGGCGCGTATGCCTGATAAGATTACCTTTGTGAGTGCAATTAGTTCGTGTTCAGCATTGACAACATTAGGTCAAGGGCAGCAGATTCATGCTGAATCAATTAAAGCTGGGGCTAGTTTAGCTTTGGGGTGATCAGTTTGTTAATTAGCATGTATTCAAGATGTGGTTGTTCGGAGGACTCAGTGAAAGCTTTCTCGGCATAGAAAGTCCAGATGTTGTAATGTGGAGTGCAATGATCGCTGCGTATGGATTTCATGAGAAGGGAGAGGAAGCTATCAAAGTGTTCGAACTGATGGAGGGGAAAGAATCCAAGGCAAATGATGTTACTTTCTTAAGTTTGCTTAAAGCTTGTAGTCATTGTGAACTGAAGGAAAAAGGAATGGAAATATTTGATTTGATGGTAATGACGTTAGGACTGAAGCCTAGACTAGAACATCATACTTGTGGGGTTGAGCTGCTTGGTCAGTCTGGATGTTTAGAGTAAGCAAAGGCTCTTATAAGATCAATGCTTATAAAAGTAGATTCCATCATATGGAAAACATTGTTATCTTCATGTAAAATCCATAAGAATGTAGAGATGGAGGGAAGAATTGCTGAGGAAGTTCTTACACTAAATCCTCAGGATGCGGCTTCTTATGTTCTGTTTTTTAACATTCATGCCTCTGATAGGAGGAGGCACTAAGGCCATGGGAGAGAGGAATGTGAAGAAGGAACGGGGTGTAAGCTGGTTGGAAATAAAGAATCAAGTTCATCAGTTTATCATGGGCGACAAATCTGATCCAATTTCGATAGAGATTGGTCTGTATTTGGAAGAACTGACATCAGAGATAAAGTTCCGCGGCTATGTGCCTGATACCAGCTCTGTTTTACATTATATGGATAATGAAGAAAAGGAATGCAATTTGAAGCATCATAGAGAAAAGTTGGCAATTACTTTTGCTTTGATGAACATTTCTGCTGGTGTACCAATAAGGGTGATGAAAAACTTGCGCATCTGCAGTGATTGTCATGCTGCTATCAAGTACATTTCGTAGATCAAAAACAGAGAAATTGTTTTCGTTATTCTAGTAGATGTCATCATTTCAGAAATGGGAAATGTTCTTGTGGAGATTACTGGTAAGAAGATGATGCATTGTTCTCATAGTTGTAAGATTTGGTGATAAGAGTGGTTTCGAAGTTTTAAACTTTCCCTCAGAAACGAAATACTCCTTAGATTGCCAATTTCAAGGATTTTGTTCATTTACTTTTCATTGTTTTCCATGTCTAAAAAATGAAAATTGAAATCTAAAAAAACGTTTCCTTGCGCTCGTTTGATGGGTAAAAGCAGTAACACTACATTAAGAAGGTTAGATCCAAAATTATACTTCAACTAATGTGATACTTAGGACTTATTTTTTTTTTTATTCACCCGTTATTATGATGCTTCTTGTCAATACTGTGATGGACCAGTTGCCATAAATAGGAAAGTCCCGTATTGTTTCCTACGTTGCTTTCTTGTTTTAAAAGTCCAAAAGACGTGTTGGACAATTATAATAGCCAACTACAAAAGATATTGATTTATATTAAAAATAGAACAAATCAAAATACAGTTGAATTTTGTCACTGAAAATCCTCATCAAGAGTCGTATTTGAGACGTTACCTAAATTATTAATATAATAATGGGAAGATTGATGTTACAATGTTAACATTGTACGATACATTGTAATTGATTAATTAAAAGTGGAATTTTCACTTTTTAGCTAATCGTTGGATTGTTAAAATAACAATTTAATGGTTAAGATACAGAGATTGTAACGTACAGGAGAAGTACTGTAGACTTGCCTTCACGTGAAATGTTCGCATGATTTACGTTCTTATTTTCTTTCTCAAAGTCGTTGCTGTTTGCACTCTTTGCAACTCCAACCATCGCTTCACCTCTCTCGCTCAAAGCGTACAGAAAATGGCTGCTGCCTTCAGCTTCTTCTGTTTGTTTCCCGTTCTCTGCATTCTTATTAGCTTACTCTTCATCCAAACTTCCGCTTCAACAATGGGAAATTGTTCCACTAGGGTCAGTTATATTTACTGTTTGGATTCACGCCTTCCTTCAACATGGTACAACAACAATTCTGTCATCTTAAATGGATGGCAAATGAGAGTATTCCTCTTATTATCAAACGCAGATGATACTGGTCCTGACATTTATTGTGGGTTTTACTGCAATGGAACCTGTGACTCTTATCTTCTTTCAGTTGTTGCTGTCCGAGGGACTAATCACAAGGTGGTCTGGTCCCCAAACAGAGATCGCCCAGTAAAAGCAAGCGCGATGGTACAGCTGAAGAGAGAAGGGTTATTGCTCAGAGATTCAGATGGCACGCAGATATGGACAAGCAACACATCAGGTAACTCGATTGTTGGAATGAATCTTAACCAAGACGGAAATCTTGTTCTTTTTAGCAATACAAGTGACACAATTTGGCAATCCCCAGCTGAAAAAATAACCGTAAGTCCAGCACCAACTCCTTCGGTCACTCCAAACTCGCCACTAGATGAACCACCAATCGCTACAATTTTAGCACCAGCTCCTTCTATCACTCCAAACGCATCAATAAATACACCAACTGTGACAAATTTAGCACCAACAGAAGAAAACGTGCCAAAACCACCGATTGCACCCGGAAGAAGTAGACCAAAATTGGTGGCAGTAATATCAGGATCAACTGCTGGAGGGATTCTGATTCTCAGTATTGTAATTTTTTTATTCCTTGTGAAATTTCGGAGGAATGAAGAGGAAGAAAATGTGGAAGATTACATCAAGCAAGTTCGTGGAATGCCTGTGAGGTTTTCATATGAAGATTTACGAGCTGCAACAGAGGATTTCAGGGAGAGAATTGGACGGGGAGGATTTGGAACTGTGTTCAAAGGAGTTCTACCAGATGGCACTAATATTGCAGTGAAGCGGTTGGATAGAATGGGGCAAGGGATGAGAGAATTTTTAGCAGAAGTTGAGACAATTGGTAGCCTGCATCATTTTAATCTTGTGAGATTGATTGGTTTTTCTGCAGAGAAATCCTACTGGCTTCTTGTGTATGAATATATGAGCAATGGCTCTCTGGATAAATGGATTTTCTTCAGAGATCAGAGACCTCGTCTTGATTGGCAAACAAAGAAGAAGATAATACTTGACGTAGCCAAAGGATTGACTTATCTTCATGAAGATTGCCGGCAAAGAGTCGCGCATCTTGATATAAAGCCACAAAATATTCTCTTGGACGAAAATTTTAATGCCAAAGTTTCTGATTTTGGGTTGGCTCAGCTAATTGACAGAGAAGAAAGCCAAGTGCAAGCTACTATGAGAGGAACTCCAGGGTATATTGCTCCGGAATGGAGAAAATCAAAAATCAATGTAAAAGTTGATATATATAGCTTTGGAGTTGTTCTTCTTGAAGCGGTCAGTGCTAGGAGAAACTTGGATAATTCGCGATCAGAATCAAGCTGTCATTTACTCAGACTGCTGCAGGACAAGGCAAAGGAAAACAGACTGTTGGACATAGTGGAAAATCTGGATGCAAATAATATAGACGAAATGGTAAGAATGATAAAAATTGGAGTCTGGTGTTTGCAGGATGATCCAGTAAAAAGGCCATCAATGTCAACTGTGGTGAAGGTATTGGAGGGAGTAATGGAAGTAGACGATAACATCAAATATAAATTTGCGCAAGCAATGCCACCTATTTCCATTGTCAACAGGCATGTTTCTCCTGATCCTTCAGCATGTATTCTTTCTAATCCTAGATGAACATCCAATTTCAGGTAGATACATTCATCAATGAGTACAAATTCGTTAGAGTTTGTGATACATTGTGTTTCTGGGATGTGTTTTCCAAGTACAAATAAATTGCTACGAGGAATGTGTTTAGTTGCTTGGCAATCTTGTAAATTGCGATACTTAATCATAGGGTTGTATCAAAAGAAGAAAATCTGTTGTAGATCTCAGATTCTCAGCAACTTAAGGCAAAGATTCTAGCATATAAACTTGTCATTTAAATTATATTTAAGCTTTTCTTGGGTTTTGTCTGACTGCAAGCAGAGCATAAGCTAGCAGAACAACAAGGCAAAGAGGAATTAACTAGTACAGCATTAGCAGTTAAATGTATAGAAAAAACTTTGATTGCGGTGACTGGAAAGAAAGAATTAAAATTAAAGATTACTAAATGAATTCAGGATTGGTGGCTGGTGAGAAACAACATATGCTTGACGTTAGCATCAAGGTTTTACAAATAATCAAGCATTACATAATTACATTCCTGAAGTAAATGACAAATTGACTCCTAGGTTTAGCATAATTCATAAGGTGATAACTTCAGACTGGCCTGACTTTGTCCAATCATCACGCATATCTTAAGATTGAACGCGTGACAGCGTAAATGGAGGATACGTGTATGGTGGATTTAGTTCACGAATCCGTTATCTCATTTCCAGCTCAATTAAACAGTTGGTGTTTCAGTTGCTCGCCTCGTCTTTTGATGTTAATGTGGCCTGCTACGATCAATGCACGTGTATGGACCAGATCAAACAACAACAAGCCAAGCATTTGCAACAAAGACTCAAGCAACAACAAGAACCTCAAGCCAAACAACACAACAAAAACATCAAGAAGTAAGTTTAACAAGAAGTTTTGCGATATCAACAACCAGGCAAGCAACAAGAAGAACGAGGTGCCAAGCAATAGTAATAGCGATATCCAGCAGTCAAGCGCCAATAAATACAGCTACCCAACTAAAAAAAACAAGTGACATGTTAAACTATTGCAAACAAGAATGGCAAAAAAGACAAATTATTTAAAGGTAACTGAAATATACATTAAATTACTGCATATATTAGCTAACATTGATGCATATCTTCCTACCATGCAGTGGAAGGGGATTTTTGTTGGTTGGTGAGCTGAATTTTCTTGTTCAGTCCAAGGTATTTAAAGTATTTGTGCAAAAGGATTTTGGTTCCGGGTATTTAAAGTGTTGGCGCTGAAGAATTTTTGTGTTAGTGCAAGGGTATTTTAAAGTGATTGGTATGAAAACTGCCGATTGATTTTGTATTTATATTAAACATTTGAAAAATTATTTTGGAGACGTGCAGGGCTGACAATTTTGTTCCTTACTTCAACCTTTTGCAAACAATATGGTACTTCATTCATTAGTTAATTAGCAGTTTTTGGCAAGCTTTTGTTGGAAATTTAATTCTGTGCTTTTGTAATGGTTTGCAAGATTTTAAACTTGGTTCAAATATTGTTCCTCATGCACAAACCAATACATATGTCAACTAGCAGAAATAATACACTGATCATTATATGTATGAAAGGTAGCCTATTCTCCAATTCTACTTGATTAATGCCCTTCTGGCGTACAACAGCCTCTATTCTAATGTTCTTCATAGGGCATTCTGCATATTGCTTCTGCTGAGTGGTGACTTGTGAACGCAGATTACATTCATGGGTACTAGGTTTTCAGAATATATAAAACAAATATTTCTTCTTCATCCATCTAGAGTATAGTTTGTTTGGGTTATTGGACTTTTAAATACCAACATATTCTCTTTCGTTACCCTTAAACTTTTATTCTTGAATTTTATTAAAGACCCATTTAGATTTGAGTTACTTAGCAGTGTTACTAGATTCACTGTCAATTCATCATCAGTAGGGTTCCAAAATGTAAAAAATAGACATTCCCCATTTTCGCAATAGAAATATAACTTGTTAGGATTTGATTTAGACTCTGAGATCATCATGCCAACTTTTAGATTACATTTGTAATTTTACTTTCAAACATGCATGATCAATCCTCCATTTATAGTAATAAAGCTAGTTGAATTTTACATCGAATGACTACTGGAACACACAGACATATGGAGTTGCTGATGTAGTCTAGATGGTGGTTTGATTATTGTCCAAATGTGTTCTCAGTGTCAAGTGGTTTGAGTATGTCTTGAGTGTGATTTATGATTCTTCAAGATTACCTCAATGGCTTCTATTCTTAGACCACATTCAATTTTCAAAAACAAGAAATTGAACAAATAAATTTAGATGGGAAAGGGCATATGTGCAATGCTGTTAAATTGGCTCCAAAATTGAAAGAATGTGGAAATGCAACTATTTTTATACTGAAATTGTATGGAATGGTAACTAATATTATTGTTGTACATCAATGGTAAAAAATGTCAACCTCAAGAAATTGCCAAGTAATAATGATAAACCACTCAAGGGCATTTTTGGAATTTTACATGATTGTCAAGGATAGATGTGGCATATCGGCATCTTCAACCGACGGCTAAACTGGTTTCAAGTTCAACTGTCATTTTAATTTTTGTGTCGTTGCATGGGTATAATAGTCAATTTATGGGTTAAACACTTGACATGATATGTTTGACGGTAGAAATAGTCGGAAAAAAAGTACGACATTGTTTTTTCTAATAAGGGGACTGATTTATTAGTTTTGCTAAACCTAAAGGACTAATTTGTTATTTACCCAAAATTTTTACGAAAGATTAATTAGCGCAGCCAAGCATTTGAAGGTGGCCTGGCCAAGTGCGGGGACTCGCAATCGATTATTATAAAGCAAATAATTCAATCTGATTTGTAGATAAATAGTGGTTGTGCTATTGGGAATTCAATTTGATATTTTCTTTTCAAGGGAGAAAAACAAATATTGCATGACATTTTTTAAAATATCTCTTTATCGTTAAAAATTATTTGTTGTAGATTCTTTTATAATTTTTAAAAATATTACTAATTTTTTATTAAAATATTTGTAATAAATACTCTCTTAATTTAAAAAATAATAAATATCTTTTAATAAAATTAAAAATATTAATTTTTATTGTATAAAATTTTAATCTAATTACATAAGTTTATGATTCTGATCGTATAAATTTTTAATTAAATTAAGATATGATATATTTATTTATATTAAGTAATTTATACTTAAATTAATAAATTATTATTTTAAATTTTTTTTTGGATACGAAAAAATCCTCGTATTCAGCCATCACTGCAACGGCCGGCCATACACGAGATTAAGCACTCATTTTTTTAGAATACGTGTTTGCAGATCACACAGCACCTATCTTGAGTCAACTGAGACGTATGTAAAGGGATCATATATAGTGGTACTAAGCACAGTATAAAATTCTGACTACACTAAACTCTTACAAAGAATACACTCCTGGAGGTTCGAACACGAGTAGGCTTGCACCGTTACCATGTGATGGAACCACTAGGCTATACTCCTTGGGTGCATTTTTGTTTTAAATATTGTTTTAAATTTAATCTTTAAAATTACAAAAATCAAAAAATTATTAAAATAAAATTTTAATAAATAAAATATTTTAAAGTTTTAATGGTTATTGAAGGACCCAATGTTTCTTTTTTAAATTTGAGAGGATTTAATTAATATTTTTATTTTAAAAGTTTTAAAATCATATTTTTCTCTCTCTCTCCTGTTCCTTTATGCTTTCTTCTTCTTCTTCGTTTTCTTTCGTTTACCGTCGCGTTCTCTCTGTCTTCTTTATCAATCACCCATAAATTTGCTGAAAATTTCGATTTTTCACCATTAATCACTCTCATTCTCTTTTTAAAACTTTTTGGGAGCATCAATTTGAGAGTAAAAACGTAGAAAACGAAAATGGGAGCTAGGGTTTCGACTTCCAATTTGGGACTTTTCGAGTTTCAAGCAAAATTGAAGCAAATCGCACTACCATGAGGTAAAGAACATCGATTTTAGCCTGTCTATACCCTATATTTTCTATTTTATCAACTTTCAAACTTATGGGTTTACTGTTCATCCATAGTATTTTTGTTAGAATTATCGCTTAGAATTATGTTGTTATACGTTATTTAGGTTATAGTATAGTCAAGTAAGTCGTTAGGAAGCTGAAGATGTAAATTTGAAAAATTGTTTTGGCGTGAACAGTAATTGAGTTACTGTTTTGATAAATGTGCGGGGTTCACTTATCGTAATCACAAAATCGAGTTAAAATACACTAGTTATGCTATAATGTGGATTCTTGATAGAAATTAATGGATAATTAAACAATAAACGTGGTCTTATCCGATTTAGTATATTAGCGATTTCAAAAACCTAGGTTAATATGTATTTCACGCATATCAATTTTCATCGAGGTTTAGAAATGTATATTGATACGTTTTGATATATATGTTAGGTGATAATTCACGAGTGAGAAATTCACGTGACGTACCGAGAAGCAAAGGAAACCAAGGAGTGTACACCCTCCCTAAGAGTGAGTGGATCTTTACTTTATGTATTCATTATTTTTTTAAAATCAAAACTTATATTTTATTAAATACTATAAATACATGAATTGAGATCACATGTAGAGGTGATAATTTTATTGTTGTGGTAGAGACCAGGAGGAGGTCTCCTTGTTCGTGGTTTGTGTGTGATTATTGATTTGAATTTATGTTTGATAATATCATTGTTTTTATGATTTCTTGATGATTTTATGATCTGTGGTTTATGACTTATATATGTGTATGGCCGGAGGCCAATAATAATCTTTTGACATTGATATTTTCTTATAAACTAGATGCTATGCATAATTAAGAGGTTGACTTTATTGATTTAGATATTGTGATATGCTTATTGGTAATGATGGCTATGATTGTTGGGATATTTTATTGTAGCTATAGGGAGGTAGCCTAGGTGGGTCC
>JAWDEX010198267.1:0-40910 GCA_035221805.1 Trichilia hirta
ACGACACTTGGACTCACTGGACTATACTATAACAAGACTACCTATACTTGAGTATAACAATTAATATGTGAATCAATTTAGAATCGCTCTCCTGAACTCATTTAAAAATGTATCACACAGCTGACCAAAATTATAGATACTATTATGAGTTTGACTTGTGACCTACCTTCTAGCTTCTTTCTCTAGTATCAATGAGAATAAACGACATATTTGGTATTCATTTAGAGCATGAATCAAAATTATTTTTTAAAATAGGTTAATATGAAGCAAAAGGTCAATTCTTTTTATGAAAAATGTTATCTGGAACATTTTAAACTTTTAAGGGAGCACAAGATTCAAAATTGTCTATGAAAAAATAGAGGCTTAAAGTCCAACCTCAAGGGACATATCAGATCGGTGCTGAATCGTTAATCTCTATCTTCTTTTACTCTTAAAATCTTCCACTAATCTTTTCACCTAAGCCTTAATTTTCTTTTCTCTTACTATTTATCCTCAGCTCTTATATTTTTGGGATCTATCTTGGTTTGAATCTTCTTTCTCGTTTTAAGATTTTGGTTGAGAATTCTCCTTATGTCCCTTGAATTCAAACTACACCCTGAGCCTTACTTTCAGCTCTTATCTGAATTATAAGTGACAAAAGATGGTTTGGGTAAAGAAGCATAAAAGATTTTAAACAAGGCATTATTGTCCTTTTGCCTTTTTCTAGTGATATATTAATGGCCTTACCTTTCCCCTTTTCAACAACAGTAAACCTTCTCCTAGCATCTTATCTCTTGATTGCCTTTCTTTGCCATATTTGAGGTGCTACTCTCTATCACATCAAGAGGTGCTGCCACCCTCTAGCTAGATGATCCACTTTAAAGTATCTTTTTCATCACAATGACTTCTTTTATCAATGCTTATATCTATTGATCTTTTTCAATATGCCTCTTTTTACTATCATTCAATTTTTACATCTACTATGCTATCTTCTCATTAGTTGCCCTCCGAGAGGTTTGTTGTGGAGTTGGTGATAGAGGACATGACCTGAAACCAATATCTTTAATGCTTAACCATCACATGTCACGATTATTATTTGCAATAATAGTCACTTCAAGGGAATTTTCTTCTTGATTCGCTTTCTCATTTGTTCTTCTTCTAGTCAAATATATCTCAGTTGCTATCGTAGCTCTTTGTTCTATCTTTTAGTAGGTGTTACATCTTTTTGTCTATTCTCATAGATAGCACTGATATTAATGCATGAAAATTCTTCTTAAACTTTGGGCATTAGAATAATTTTCTCTTCTCAATTACTCGATTTGTAATAGCCTAAAATCACAAAGAATGCTTAGGGATAAAGCCATTGGATTGGTAAAAATCATTTGATATTTAAGTTAGAGTTTTTATAAGAGAGAAAAACAGTAAAAATTCAATAACTTAATTCAAAAGATTATATCTTATTTTCTTTTTTATTACCTTTCATATTTAACTATTATCGTGTTTTTCATCATTGTGACCCTTTTGAAGATCATAAAATTATGAGTATTTATCATGAAATATAATCATTGAGTTAGAAAACATCCCTTTATTTAAAAAATGTGCAAGTTTAAACTTTCGTACAATCATATAATTGCCATGAAAAAGTTTCAAAATTCAATTTTATAACTAAGATCTTTGTTAATCAAAGAGATCTCGAAATTCAACTTCATGATTGAGACTTATATTAATCATCTTTCTAAATTAAACTACTCGATATTTAGTATGGAAGAATCTCAATGGCATCATATTTCTTGATCTAAAGTGGTTATTTCTTGACACTAAACTTTTTTGTTATAATTGTAATTTAATTTTAAAGTTTGATTAATATTTAATACTCGAAACTAATTAATTTTTAAGATCTTTAATTATATATTTAAATTGAGTTACTCAAAATATATTATATCTCATAACCATTTTTCTATAACACTCTTTTCACTTGATCTCTTTTTTTCGTAATATTCTTCATAATATCAGTTAACTTTTTATTGAGCGGTGATTCTATGTTTAGTTTTTCAGGTCTAACGTATTTTTTCCCCCCGAATAATTTTATCAATAATTTTCATTTGTTCCACTGGTCAACGTTCACAAGTTTTCATTGTGGTAGTTTGGTTTAAAGAGTGCAAGTGGAGAAGAGAATATGTCGTACACTGTAAGGAAAGAGGAGCCAAAGAGTGAATGAAGGATTATCCGGCTGCGCTTGAGCCGGTAATCCAGTAATTAGATGAAGATTTGATTTACTTAAGTTGTCAACTTGGGAATACTACGCATTAATTTATTATGGTTCGTACAACACCAACTGCACTCCACATGCTTCAGTTCACGTTGCTCCATGCAAATACCCGCCGTTGCTGGTTCCCAGCTACAAATGAAAGCTATTATAACGGAATTCCATGTGGCAGACTCATGTACTACATCTAGAATATTCATTCATCGTCGCTTCTCTGCTCTGCTCTGCTACTTGAATAAATTAATTAATTAAACTGCTACGACAACGTAACAGACAACCATGCACGATACAGAGAAGATATGAATCGCAACCTACCGCCGCCAACTGATATCGTTCAATTTATCAAAGATTAGAGCAGTATGTCTGATTGATTTGTGCTGGATGCAGAATAGAGAGAGAGATTTGGACTGGGATTCTCACAAATGACGAAAAAATAAGAAGAGATGGGCTTTTACATATTGGACCAATAAAAGGCTTAGAATAAGCCCAAACCATGCTTTTTTGACGTGGGCTGAAAAGCCCATATCTCTACTTCAACCTCCAACTTTTGTGGATGGGAGGACGAACGAGCAAACTTAATCGAGTCAACAACCATGGTTAAAGCTGTGGTTGGAGAGGAAACTCAGCTCAAATTAGCTGAGGATCGCCTCTCTAAATCCACTGTACCTGCTTAGGTCTGCTTCTTCCTATCATTGTTTGTACAACTACGAGCACTTCTAGGAATTTTTGGGATTTTTTTAATAAAAAATTTGGTAATTTGTGGGTGGGACTGGTGATGGGCAAGCTGAGCTCAACTCTTGACCGAGGATTTGTCTTCGATCTAATTCCTACTCCCCAAAACGATGACGGAGATCCAGTTTGTTCGATCGCTAAACGACATCCAAAGACAAGAAAAAACATCCAAATCCAAATCTCAGCCGTCTGATTCTATCTCCTTTGTCATTCATAAGGATTGGGTCTCCGAACATGCGCGTCAGTACATTTGCTGAAAAGAAGTTTTATTTGATAATCTAAATGGGTAACAGTGAGCGTTAATGTCTGAGAATGCAAATATGACTTCGCCGGTTTAGGTTTCAAGAATGCTATTGAGAGGTATGAAGGTGGTGGGTATTTATGTTTCGGCTAGTGAAAGCGCCTTCAAGAATTCTACCATTGCGCTTTGCTAGGTACATTTTGTTGATATTTCATTTTTCATTGTTTCTCTTTTTTAGAGGGTAACATTAATAAATTTGAGTTATGCATTTATGTCACAGATAAATTTTCCTCAAAATTGGTCGATATGGCTCTCTGGACTAATTTATATAACGTACAATGTTTCTCTTAAAATGCAGAGAGTGAATGGAGTTGCGAGAGTACTTCCTTTTCCAGACGTTGATTCTGATGAAACGCTGCTTATTCACATTTGTTATAGTCCAAGGAGGTATTCACGTGTCCAAATTCATAGATAATAGTACTCTTGTTGTGTTGTCTTAATAATCATACTGTGTTTTGTCTGAAGACTTATTAAAGAGTTAACTTGTGTAGGTGGACATGTCGCAATTGTGCATTAACTTCAAATATTACATCAAGCAGTCTAAGACCTTGTGATTTCAAAGTGGGAAGGGTTTTAAATTCTCTTCAAACTTCCAAGTGCACCTACAACTTCAGTCTTAAGTAATTCTCTTCATACTATCTATTCTACAGCTTAAGTTTACTGTCTATCTTTGTAAGTTGTTGAAAATTACGTTTACTATCTGTGCCTATTCCTACATTAACATGTGTCTGTCTGGTAAAGTTTTTTCTTTTTCTTTTTTTTTTGTTTTTTGTTTTTTGTGTACGTGAAAGATGCTGTTTGCTTTGGTGCTTGAGTGCTTTCATTATAACAGCTTTAAGTATCAATCCTGATGTTTCTGGCGTCACTTTGAGTATGGAGCGGGCATTAATCCTTGGACTGACAGATTTTTTGAATCTCCACATTTAAGCTGTTTTTGCTGTGATCTGATATTAAGTTTGGGTTTCTTTTTGCATTAACTGCTATTATGAGTTGTTCAGTCTTATTTGGGAAGCTCCTTTTTTCAGATTGCCAATATATCATGGGGTTGCATGGAATACCCAAACAGTGAGTGACATACTTCAACAAGCAATTTTGGCTCTTGCAAACGAACTTAGAGATGCAAAGGCCATGGTAGATGGAAATTTTGTAAGAACTCCACTTTTGTAAACTTTCACTTTATTTGGTTACAGTGGGCTTAATTCATATACAGTGGGTACCTAATTAACTAGCCAATGAAAACTATTAGATATTGGTTTCTATAATCTTCTGCTAAGATTTCAAATTGGTGCTTTTTGAAAAGTTTTTAAGATTACCTGGCCCTTTTACACTATGTATTCTGGTCATTCCTTATAATTTCAATGAGCATTAGTCTATAACGCATTCTTATTACAATAAACTTTTGCTGAGGAGTTTATTCTGCATTTGGTGTATTTTTAGGTTGTTAGTGATGATCCCTATGCGACTGAAGGTTCACATGAAATTGAGTTGCCTCTACCATTCTTCAGTGATACTTATACAGGCATGTTAGCCAAATTTCAAATCATTCCTCTTTTTATTGCTTGAACTGTTTTGAGATTACCAACTCCAACATTTTATTGTATCATTATTTTCTGTAAAGTATGCAGCGGGAAAGATGTTGTTGGCCTTGTTGTCTTAAGTGGTATAGTATGTTCTTTTGCATATTTGAACTCAAAAGAAACAATTTTTCAGGCTGTTTCTGAAGTCAAGGTATTCAATAACTTTTGGCTTTAATGTCACTTCAAACAAAAATATTTGTGGTTCTAGATGGAAGATTGTTGTGAATATTTTCTGTATCAATTTCATTTTACATCAAATATATCAAAATTATCAGGGAAGAGTCCAACTTATGATTGATACACCACATCTCAGCGAAGGCTAACTTATTGTTCATTTGCAGAAAGAAATAACTCTCTTTTCATGTCTCATTTAATAACAACTCTCTTTTCATGTCTCATTTAATAACGGATGCTCTCTTTGCTCAGGTTGATATCATCAGGGGTCTACTAAGTAGATTAGATATAATCTTTGATGAGGTTGATGATGATCTGGCTCCAACTGTCAATGTTGATGAGGAGTCCAGCAAAAAACCTTTTTCCAAACTTGTTCCGAATCATTGAGGTGGTTTAGCTGTAGTATTAATGTATTGTTGTTTTGTTTTAATTGTGCATGTGTTCAAATGTCCAATAATCCAAATATGATCACAGCTATTTCATATAGGTTTACTGATCACCATTTTTCCATTCAACGGAAATCAGGAAATCATGCAGTCTTTCATTTCCTCAAAGAGTCTTTGTGCCTTGGTTGGTGGATACATATATCTGTGCCTGCCTACAACCGTCTGAAACACTTGAGGTTTGTGTTTCTGACTCAAGGATTTGAGACATTTCCAAACTTTCTTTAAAACTGTACCACAGCCATAATGCGGGCAAGCTTATATTCCGAGAGCTTATATATTGAACTAACTTGTGAGCACATTTAGGATATTAGTATTTTAGAAAATTGATTTTGAGATGAAGGAACAAAGAGTTATTCTACTCATTGTTTAGATAGTTGACGAATTGTATTTTTGCATTCTCTTAATTTCTTAAAGAACATTGTGTTGAATTGATGTCCGTGGAAGCTCCAACTGATTCCTCGTCAATATTGGAAGCTGAAGTAGAAGCCCCTTCAGTGATCAGTAAATCCTTTTGGGTGTAGCAGTTCCCGTCAACTCAGGGTCTAGCTCTTCCTCGGAGAGAAAAGGAATCGAAATGAAAAACGAGATCAGGCAAAATCCATTGAAAACTACTAATTTCAACATGATGGCAGCTGTATTTTTCCTACTCCTTGCTATACTGGTAGGATTCCTGCTTGTTAGGAAGTAGGAACCCTGGCTCGCCTAGTAAAATCTTTCTCGTGAATGAATCATATGGTTAATCTTTTTATTTTCAGAGTCTAACAAAATCAGTTATATTTATATTTTTTATAAATATTTTTGGAGGCTGGAAAATTACACACACTGTACAGTTACTGCAATTTTATTTTTTTCAATATTGACAGAGAGCATAGTATTATCATTCGAAGTACTTAATTAACACAGAAGCCGGGGCCTTGAGAAGCAGTCCGAAAGTCACCGTGGGCCATTAATTACGATGCGTCCTACGTCGGTATAGTCTCTTTTGTAACATCACTTGGAGCATAAATATTTCCAGGATAAAGCAATCCTGGGGAGCTGCATATTTCGAAAAGAATTAAAAATGAAATTGAGCATTTATTATAATATTTAATTGTGTATATTATAATGTTACTCACCTCCTGTAGTCAACGACCACTGACCGAATTTCACAATTGGCAAACCTAAACGTTAAAAATATACCATGGCTCAGACGGATTAAAGTTTACAGGAAAACCTGATACTAAATAAACCAATAAAATCATTACCTTGGGCATAGTTCGGTTTCCAGGGATGGCTGACAATCATTTAGAAGAGTATTCAGGGTATACTGCAGAAATATTCCATGGCTCACAACTGCAATCTCCTTCTCTGGCCTAGTCCACAACCTATAGAAATGGAGACCTTTCAATGTTAATGCTTATGCCAACTTGATTCTAGATATAGGTGAAAAGAAAAATGAAAGTCTTTCAAGTCACCATTTCAGAAACTTCATTCCCCTTGCTACAACGTCTTCAAAGGGCTCACGGGTGTCAGCTTTCCACAAATTGTCATCTTCACTTTCTATCTGTACAAAAATACAAAAGCTAAGATGACATAGGAGATATTAGTGATTAGTGATTAGTGAATTCTACGAAAGACAATGACGGAAAATACTTGCCAATTGAAAGTCAATTGCAGGGAAAAGAGACTGATACTCGCTGATACTTCTTCTCTTATCACATGGATGAAGACCCTGTGTCAAAAGATTGCTTAGAGGAGAAAAAACAAAAAGGTGCTGAAACCTTGGTAAAACGCCAATGGATTTTGGTTAGTACGCTTCTGATAAGTGTGGTCGGAAAATTTAGAGAAAAGGGGTGCTTTTTGTTTTCTTTCTTTTGGGTAGCTAACCTTATTGTATGTTAGCATTCAAAGTAGTTGATTGATATAATTAATAATTTCACCAAACATACCAAACGTTCTCGGCATAGCTCGACTGCAACAATTGGCGGACAATTAACAATTGATGTTGCATTATGCTGACCAAATTTCCCACCATTTGTAATCAAAGATGGATTCACATCAAACACAGTGGTTTGACTTTCACCTCCGAAAACCCCAACTGCCGTTTGCAAAGTTCTGCAATGAGACCATTAACAAACAATGGTTGATCTAACTCATGGACAAAATGCACTCCACTTTCTTTTGTTCCAAGGTGTAACAATAAACCTTATTTGATACCTTAACAGGGGGGAAGTGATAACTAAATCAATTTTGTTGGTAAGCCCGCTTACTTGAACGTGTTTACGCAAGTTATTGACCTGTTACAAAAATCGCAAAATCAATTTAGAAGTTCTAAAGAAGATATGCAATAGGGAAAGTTAGTAGTCAGTATTACCTGCTGCCAACCAAGAGGAGAAAGTTTTGCATCAAAAAATTCTTGAGATAACAATGCATCAGGACCAGTGGATCCTTCTACATTGTGGATCCCTTGTCCGTGCCTCACCTGGAATTAATAACTAATTCAGCTAAATTTCTTTGACAGCACAAACCGAAAACAAACGCCAGCCTTTAAATCTGATGGAAAAACTATAGGAACAAAGGCAAAGAGGTACAAACCAGGTGAAGAATTTTGCAATGTTGCAATGAATAGAGATGTTTCACTGTATTGGCATCCATATCTGCAAATGATAAAATCGAGAAACATTGGATGGAGACCAATATACAAATAAATTGACTAGAGTCTGTTATATATATAGATATAGATATATATAGATATAGATATATGCTGCTTAATGATTAATGATGAAGCACGTGTAGTTTCCCATATATAGGGTAATTGGTATTATTTAAATTAATTTTTTGTCGATCTTGCTCTTATCTCAATGCAAGTTGTGGGCTTGAAGATACCAAACCTTCATGTAGAAAGTAGGTATCATGGAATATGTCCCATGAATGAACTGAAAATTCAGCATTACCATAAACAACGGGCCTACAACACAAAGAAATGTAAGACCATAACCGTAGAAATTTTTAAATTCATAATCAAATAGGTTTGATTGGACGTAATTTTCGACAGCACTTTTTTTAAAAACATAGGCACCTAATCACATGAAGCAATCTAGCTAAGACAAATTTAAGAGTCCGATAGCATACCCGAGAGAGAAGAAACGATAAAAGTGTTGGCCCGAAATAAGGAAGCAAAACCATTCATATTTCTGATATTACTTTGGACAAAAAACACAGCACGACGTGTCTGCTGGGGGAAGAGAAAGAAAAGGAAATGGATACTTATAAAGTTTGTTGATCTCTTCCTTTGGCATCAACTACAATAGATAAGATTATATTTTTGTTACTGGTGTGCGCCGTATCATATATTTATTTTAATTTGGCAACTGAAAATGAGTTGTTGACTTGTCTCTGCAGACCATTAAAACAAAATTATCTTTGATCAACTTCCACGCATTGGACGGAAATGTTGAGGTGTTTATTTTAGTTTTTAGGTCTGTCTTTAGAGAAACTTCTATGAAAGCCTCTACCTCCTTCTATGATATTACATAAATTTCATCCTCCCAACCACCGGTATTGTTATTATTTATTTATTTAATTATATTACTTGTAGTTTTTCTATTCCTCCGTCCGTCCGTCCGTCCGTCCGCCGGCAGGTCGGAGAGACAATTTAATTAATTAATTAATTAATTAAACATAGAGTATAATTGATTAACTCTTTAATTTCTAACTTTAGCATAAGAATCATTCTTTAACAAACCCACAATATTATTTATTATATATCATTAAAATTTTCCACTCGTAGTTGTATAAATGAGAGGAGATATATCATATTATTGACGGTCAAATAAAAGAATTAATCATGTGTTTATTTGAAGTCAATTAAAGTCAAATGTAAGTTATGGTGGAATTTTCGTATTGTACATAAAAAGAATTCCTTTCTAATTAACAATGTCTGTGTATCATGTTTGAGAACTTCCAGTCCAACCATGGATTAATAGGAAGCTTTGCTTTGCATGCTGTTCAAAAATCAGAAGAATCAACTATGGCAGCTGTATGTATATAATGTATGTCCATGTACACGTTCCTGCATGGAAATTCCAAACCTAAATCCTGAAACTGCATGGAAAAAGCTACTGCTTCTGGAATCGGAAGGACTTTAGATACCTGTCCGAATGCATGTCCTTCACCTTGTCAGAAAATCTTAGCTTTTAAAATAAAATGAAATGGCTTGTCTTGTCTTTCCTACACGAAGAAAGAAATCTTACGGCGGCCATTTTGGTGTCTCTTAACCTAGTCATAGTCGAGTATTGACTCAGAAAGTGAAAAATGAAAAATAAAATTTCAACATCATGGCAGCATCATATTTTTTATTTTCTAAGCGATGTCTTTTATACAATTAGTTATTTAATAAATTATACTAATTAATTATGAGATTAAGGGCTAGTTTAAAGTTATTATATCTTATAAAATAGTTTAATGATCGATTATTAAAATAGGTAATTGGGTATTGGAAAAATAAAATATATGTTTGATAAATTTTATATAATATTGAAATAATATGATAATGTATAATTGAATTATTTCTTTCTTTTCATTGAACAAATACAAGTTTGTGGATTGTAATTAATAATCGAGGGTGGACCCAAGTCAGACTAAATTAAATATTTAATTTATATAAATAACGATAATATAAAAAGAAAATTTATATTTAAAAAAGTAAATATACAAGTCATAAAAAGAACTTCAAAAATATTATTTTTTAAAATATATTTTTAAACAAAAAATTAAAATTAAAAATATAATACAAATACAAAAAATACTATTAAAATTGTACCCTACTAAACTTTAAACGATAGAATTCATTAATTATAAAACCTAAATCAATAGTATCAATAATCTCTCTCAGTGTAAATAACTATACAATTTGAAAAAATCTCATATTATGTCTTACTTTAAAGTGTTGTCTTAATAAGGCTCGAAATTAAAAATATTCACTCTATTAAAATAAAAAGAGTCAATAATAGAAGAATCAATTTATTAATCAAAAAATAATGTCATGAATTTCTCATTAAAAAAATATTATTAATATCAAATAATTTAAATCAGTAAATAGAATTTAAAGCTACATTTAGAATAAGAAATTTCATAATTTACCATAAAAATCTATTAGTGTTAGTTTAAAGTTTATTACTCCATTGAAAATATCAAATGAAATGAGAGTTTTTTTAATTGCTTGGGTAATTATTTGATATTGGAAAAGACAATAACAAATAATTAAATAATTTTTTAAAAAAAATTAGATATATTCTATAATTTTCTATAACAAACTACAAATTAATTTAATTTTTATCAAATAAAAAACTTACTATAAGTTAATTTACTTTAAAATTAATTTAGTCAAATTAATCATATAAGAATTTTATATCATCATATTTTTTTTACTTCAATTTAATCTCCATCAAATAACAAATTCTAACTAGTATAAAATTCATAAATTTAAAAAATAATAATAAATAACAATTAATTTTAATTTACAATATATAAACTTCATAATTATTACTATTTAAAAAAAGAAAGAAAGCAACATGTTGTAACGTGTACCAAATATAAAATATGAAATGCAAGGGAAAAATCGGATGAAAGGGCCGAAAGAGAAAAAAATTGGAAAAAAAAAGGGAGCCTATAAATTTATATAGTGATAACTTTATAATTAGAATATATATATTGGGATTAGGCTATATATTAGTTGGGCCACTTGTAGTAATATTTAGGCTATATTTAAAAAAACTGAAGCATGTTTAGAGCAATTTTGACCAGGCTAGACTACTCAGAAGAAAATATAGGGATCTCACCACACTGGTATTCATTATATTTGGAAGGGTAGGCCTCATAGTGATTCTGGGCTGTTGTGCAAGGAAGATCGACCTATTGTCTCGTCTCGTCTCATTTTCTTCAGCAGTTTTCAGTGGCCCATGCCTTGTTTCCTTCACCCAGTGTTAGTGGCCATAGCCCGGTTGCTGTGTCCTTCCCAATTTGAACAAGCCTGCAACCAAAGCCTATTAGATCCTTCAATTATTTGGGCCACAAGTACGATTTTCTGTCTACAGTTGTGGCGGGTTTGGTTTCAAAAGTGCTTGAATTATTTGGCCCACAAAGAGGATTTTCTGTCTACAGTTGTTGCGGGTTGGGTTTCTCAAGAGCAGGGTGTTCATATGTTTGTTGAGCTTAGTGTCACATAAATGTATGCTTAATAATAAAAAAAAGAATTAATTTAATAAAATTAAGAAAAAAGGCTTCAAAGATTCAAGAACACAAAGTTGAAGGTTTTAAAAATTCAAGATCACACAGGTGTATGGTATTTTATTGTAAATCTTTTTGTGTACTTGTATGTGATTATATTTTTGATAATTTGGTAAACTCATAAATAATTTTTTTAAATAAGTCAATATTTATTATGGACTAAATTGTATTGATTTTAAAGTTATAAAATTTGAATATAATTTTCATATTTTTAAACCTACAAAATACAACAGTATTATGAATAGTATTATGAATAATGCCATGAATATGGTCGGTTAAGCGAATTTTTAGATTCGTTAAAATAAATTTTTACAGTTTTTTTGATAGAACGTTTGTTTAAATTTAGTAGAACAAATGCTTCAAAATGGTTCAATTCCTGTAAATTTGAATTCTAAAGCTAGTTTTTTATGTTTAACGCCTATATTTTTATATTTAACTATAAATTAGCTATTTTCTCATTTTTATAAGAGAGATCACAAAGCAAAACATGTTGTTTCATATTCTTTAAGTCTAAAAGCATGTTTGAGCTTACAAATTATCAAAAATTATAAATTATAAACTTTAACATTTTATTTGTTTTACTCTGTTTGTAAAAAAATTTATAAAGGATATTTATTTCATTGTTTTATTTCTATCATTTCAAGTGTAAAAGAGTGAAAGAGGGTGTTATTTTACTTATGTTAAGAAATTAACTAATTTAAGTAGAATCACTTGTAAAGGTTTAGAAATAAACTCAAAAAATCTTTGATTGTAAAGGTTTAGAGAATAACCCATAATATTGTCAGTTGTAACAAGGAGCTTTTAGTTTAAGAGGCATAGATTAGTGAAATCTTCAAGTGAAACTTGAAGAAGTGGATGTACGTAAAGTTGACCAAACTACTATAAATCTCTTATGTTAGTTCTCTTTTTTCTTACTCATTTTAATTTGTACTTATTTATTTGAGTACAATTCTATTGCGGCTTGTGAAAATTGGTTAGTATAATTTTTTTAAGATTGAATTAATTTATTTGTGATAAATTGAATACTTAAGGTTATTGAAAAATATTCATTAGTTGCATTAAAATTTTTAAAAAACAAATTCAAACCCCCCTCCTTAGGTTATTTATTAAAATTTCGGTCGATATTAGAAAGGTGTTGTTGAATAGTACTTAATTATTTAATTGTAAATTATGGCAAACTTAGAAAAATTTGAGAGACAATCTACTACTAAGCCCCCATTTTTTAATAGGAATAATTACACCTATTGGAAGGCTAAAATAAAAATTTTCTTACAAGTCACTAATTATGAACTTTGGAGAATAGTAAATAATAGTCTAATTATTCCAAATAAAATAAATGATAGATAAGAGAATATACTCAAACTAGAAAGTGCTTGGGATGTGATTGAAATGAGAAAAATGTCCATGAATACCAAGACAACAAATGCCTCGTATTGTATAGTTGATGAGTTTTATAGAATATCTAGATGTGAGTCCACTTATCATACATGGTTATTTTAGAAGTAGTCTGTGAAGGAACTAATCAAGTCAAGAAGTCTAAGATTAGTAGACTCCCTAGCCAATATGACTTATTCAAAAGGAAGCCTCAAAAGTCCATTTATACAATGTATACTAGGTTCATAGACATAGTAAATTCTCTTAAGACTCTTAGAAAGTCATTTTTAAATAGTAAGCAAGTGAAAAATATTCTTAGATCTTTGCCAAAAGAATAGAGAGCAAAGGTAATAACTATTGAGGAGGTAAAGGATCTAAATACCCTATCACCTAATGATCTTATAGGCTCACTTATGAACTATAAAGATAAACTTTTTGATGATCTAAAGGAGGAAAAAAAGAAAAAGAACATTGCTCTGAAGTTATTAACAATTTAAGTGATGAAAAAGTGAAAATGATGATGAAGACATTGTTCTAATGGCAAAGAAGTCCAAGAGCTACTAAAGAAGCAAGAAAAATCAAGTTACTTACCACGAATGCAAAAAGTCCTACCATGTCAAGAGTGATTGTTCACATTTAAAATACAAAAATTTGAAGAGAAAAACAAGAGTGACCACTTAAGATGATGAAGAAGAAAGTTTATTAAATGATGAGATCTCAAATAAAATTGTCAATATATACATCGTAGCCATTGATGATATGAGATAACTGATCTTGATCCTCTATAGTTTTATGATGAATTTACGGATGTATTTAAAGAATTACATAACAATTTAAAAAAATTAATTTCCAAAAATTATTCTCTGAAAAGGAAAATTGATGGTTTGTCTCATAAGATTAGTTCTTTGAAAGAATTAACAATATTTTTGAAAAGGAGAAGAATTGATACCTAGAATAAATTCAAAGTCTTAAAAAGTCTAGTGATTTAAATGAAATTGTTTTAAAATTCACCAAAGACCAAAGGAATTTGAAACTTCTTCTAAGATCTAAAAAATGTGTTTTTGACAAAGGATACATTAGATATAAACCTCATACTAAACAAAAACTTTACAAAAATCATTTTATCAAACCTTTTCTAAGGTAGATGTCAATGTCACTTGTAACTATTACAATATTTTTAGGCATATTAGTCATAGATTTCCTATTAAGAAGAATGCTTTTGGGATGAATATGATTTGGTTCTAAAAGAAACTAAAACTAACACCTTATGACTCAAGCAAATTAGATTACCAAAAGCTTTAACTTGATTTTCTTTTATAGGTACCAAAGAGCTTGAAATAATTCTTTAGTAGCAATTATTCAAGACATATGATGGAAGACATATCCTTACCTTCAAACTTCACAAAAGTGAAAAATGAAGGATATGTAACCTTGGGGACACGTAAAAGAGAAAATCATTGGCTCTGGCATTATTAGTAATAAAAACAACTCCCTTTTTGATTGAAAATCTTGTGTTAGTTAGAAATTTAAGGTATAATTCTTAAAGTACTAACTAATTATATGATGAAGTCTATAAGATGATTTTTGATTATAATTGTTGTGCTTCAATTCTTGACTCATCCTATACCCAAAGTTGATAACTTATGTCATATATGCATCTTAATATTGAATTGCTTGAGTATATGCATATTAAACCTTGATTAATGCTTCGTTACTTGTCAATTAGGTTTGAACTAAGATATCATCACCTTATGGTAAGTATCTTTTTATTTTTGAGCCAAAAATTAAGTAGCCAAACTCATAATTGGATGGAAATACATAGACATTTTGAAGATCTTCAAAACCCTTTAATTCTCCTTTTAATAGAATAAAATACATAACTCGATTGCACGAAACTTATGTTTCAATCGATCGAATTGACTTAATCGGTTGGATGAAATTTTCAAAGCCTTTTGACTAATTCTGACCACACTTTTGGTGAACAAACCAATCGATTTGGTTGACCACATAGTTAAAAATTTGCACTGTTTATTTTCATAAACAAAAAATTTTAACTCAATGCCTAAAATTTTGCACACCATATTGGTTGGTTAGATGAGTTCTTCATTTTTTTTTCATGATTTTAAAAGCCAAATGGATACTAGATTGAGTGAGATCCAAATTTCTATTAATAAATACTGATCTAGCTTAAATTCTAAGCTAGCTTTAGCATCTCTCTTCCTCTTTAGTCCCATTTAATCCTCGAAATCTAGTTACATGTTTTGATGATCATGTATTCATTTCATACATTTTACATTTTGCTTGTATTTAGGATGATAATTCTATTTTGGATATTATAGATGATGTATTTTCTTATGGATGGTTTTATTTGGCATAATGAAGTTTCTCATGGATGCTTTATTCATTTATACTTTGTCATTTATACTTCATTCTTCCATATGTTGTTTTTGTTAAATGATAGAGGGGAATAGAGAGATTAATTGACATGTCAAAAGTGAAAATATAATTAAGTGGAGTCATATAGAAGCATCCTCTATATGCTTTATGCTTGTATTAAATTTTTGTAAGGGAATCACTTAAAGTGATAGATGAAGCATTTCAAATCACTATTTTGTCACCGTTAAAAAGCGAGAAATTATTAACCTTAATATCATATAAATATATATTTTGATTATAACAAAATAATTGGTTTACAAAGTCAAGCAAAAGAACTTCAAAGATTCAAGAACAAAAAGTAGGAGATTTAATAATTCAAGAACTCACAAGTATATAGTATTTTATTGTAAATTTCTTTATGTATGTTTGTATGTGTGATTGTGTTTTTGTAATTTAGTAAGCTTATAAATATTTTTTTCATGAGTCAAAATATTTTTATGGACTAAATTGCACTGATTTCAAAGTCATAAAATTTTGTATTTAACTAACATATTTTTAAACCTATGAAATTTTCAACTAAAATGTCATATTTTCAAAACTATTATGATGTGCTATGGTACAACTATAGTATTATGAACAATGCCATGGATAATGTCAGTCAAATGAACTTTTGTAGTCTTTTTGCACAATACGTTTTAAAATTCAGTAGAACAAATATTTCTATCCGGTCAAACAAATTCTTACATATTTAAATTCTAACATTTAGTTTTTATATCTAACAATTATATTTTTATCTCCAATTATAAATTAGCCATTTTTCTCACTTTTACAAGAGAGAACACAAACCAAAACGTCTTATTTTATATTTTCTTGTTTCATATTCTTAAAGTCTAAAAATATATTTGATTTTACAAATCATCAAAAATTATAAATCTTGATACTTCATTTATTTTAATATCTTTATAAAAAAGTTTATAAAGATATTTCATCATTTTATTTATATCATTTTAAGAGTAAAAGATTGAAAGATGGTGTTTTTTCACTTGAATTGAGGAATTAAGTGATTTGGATAGAATCACTTCTAAAGATTTGGATATAAACTTGTAAAATTTCTTACTATTAAAATTTGGAAAGTAAATTATAAAATTTCTAGTTATAACAAGTAGTCTTTAATTTATAAGGTTTGAACTAGTAAAAATCTTTATGTGAAGCTTGAAAAAGTAGATATAGACAAAGTTGACCGAATCATTATAAATCTCTTGCATTAGTTCTCTCTTTTTCCTTACTCTCCTTAATTTGTAATTATTTATTTGAGTATAATTATATTATTGTAATTTGTTGTGATTTGTGAAAATTGATTAGTATAATTTTTTAGGATTAAATTAATTTATTTGTGATGGATTAAATACTTGAGGTTATTGAAAAAAATTTATTAGTCATATTAAAATTCTTAGAAACTCAATTCACCACTCTTGAGTTGTATATTAGAATTTCTATGTTATTGCTTGTTCGCAAGCTGAGAAGCCTTAAGCATAGATGTGCATGTTAAGCCGCCAGCAAGGTAACCTTGCAACCTGTGTTTCTTTTTTAAAGGTTGAGCTTGATAATATTCAAAGGGCTCGAGATTCTAATCAGTATAATGTGGATATCTGTGAGATGGAAGGTCATTTCTCCAAAGCTCATAGAGATGTCCTTATCGATGAAAAGAGCTTGCTTAAGCAAAATCAAATTCAAATGGCTGAGTTCTGAGGACCTTAACACAGCCTACTTTCACAACTATCTTACGGCTCGTTTGAATGTAAATAAGGTTGGCAGGCTCCAATCTGCTAGTGACCAGTTTGTGGAACGCTTAGAGCTGGTGGATGATATTGTTGCCTTCTATCAATGCTGGATTCTAGTGCCCCGGTTGATGATAACTCCTATCTTAGTCCGTTGTTTGAGACCAAGCTGATACAGAGTTTTTGGTTCCGCCTATTTCTGATGAAGGGATTTGTGGTAGTATTTTTGCTATAGGAGACGACAAAGCTCCAAGCCCTGGTGGGTTCATATCTAAATTCTTTAAAGTTGTATGGTCTATCATTGGGCAAGACATCATCCTGGCTATTCAAGATTTTCTTACTAATGGTAGGTTGCTGGAGGAACTAAATTCTACTATCATTGCTTTGATTCCCAAGATTCCTTCTCCTAGTCGGGTGAGTGATTTTCGCCGTATCTCTTGTTGTAATGTGCTTTACAAATGCATTACAAAGATTATTTCAGATCGGATTCGTTGATGATACTCAATTGGCTTTTATGACAGGCCGTAGAATCAATGATAATATTCTTCTAGCCCAAGAGCTTATGCATGGGTATCATTCGAGTTCGAGGCCTCTTAGGCATGCTATTAAGGTGGATTTACAGAAAGCTTATGATTTGGTGGAATGGCCTTTTCTTCTGCATGCCGTTGTTCAGTTTGGCTTTGCTAGCCGCATGGTTCACTGGATTCGTGAGTGTATCACTTCTCTGAACTTCTCTATCTTGATTATTGGGAAGCTTTATGGTTTCTTTCGGGGTGCGCAGGCTTGAGACAGGGGGATCTTCTTTCCCCTTATCTATTACCCTTCTGATGCAAGTTCTTTCCTTGATTATAAAAATTAGAGTCCTACAATCTGATTATTTTCACTTTATTCATAGGCGCAATCGCCTGCAGATTATTCACCTGAGTTTTGCTGACGACTTATTGGTTTTTTGCTGTGGTGATGTTCCCTCAGTTCAAGTGTTGAAGGGCGCTTTAGTGAAGTTTGCTTCTATATAGGTTTTGCGGCCTAATCTGTCTAAGAGTGTTGTCTTTCTCTGTGGCATTGACTCGGGCACTAGCTCTCTGATTCGACCTAAGCTAGGTTATGAGTAGGGTTCTTTATCGATTAGGTACTTGGGAGTTCCGTTATTATATGCTGCTATCTCATGCTAATTGTGCTTCCTTGATTAAGTAGGTGGAGATTCGGTTAGGGACCTGGACTGTAGGTTTTTATCTTATGCAGGGAGACTCCAACTCGTAATCTCGGTTCTGGCTTCACTGCAAGTTTTCTGGTATTCTGTGTTCTTTCTCCCATCCTCTGTTTCCAAATCTTTCGAGAAGTAGACGAGGGTTTTTTCATGGTCTGGTGATGAGATGTTACAGCATCTTGCTAAGGTGGCGTAGAAAGATGTCTGCAATCCTAGGGAAGAAGATGGTCTGGGAATTCGCCCTTTAGCTCCTTGGAATTAGGTTTTGATGTGCTAGCACATACGCCGCATCGTTACTCATAAAAAGGCCTTATGGGTGATCAAATAGGAGCATTTGTACAGTATTAGACAGCGAAGTTTCTTGAGCATTCCAATCCAACAAGATACAAGCTGGAGTTAGAGGAAGATCTTCCAGCTTCTTGGGAAGATCGGCCGCTTCCTTCTTTTTTTTTTTTCGGGTGGGAAACGGACAACAAACTTCACTTTGGCATGACGATTGGCCCGCTGCTTGATCATTTTGGCTAAAGAATTCAGTGCGACTCCGCCCTTCCTGACTCTGTTAAAGTGATTCTGGGCAGAACTGGCCACTTCCCATTTCTCTTAGGCTTCGGGAGGTAATTGCAGAGCTTTCTGGGCACCCAAATCAGCTTGATGACGACTCAGTGGTTTGGAAATATGACCTAGGTATTGGAACGTTTTTAACCTCAAGAGCTTGCAAGGATCTCTTCCCTCCTAGTCCCCAAGTGAGCTGGGCTGGACTAGTTTGATTTTCTAATAGCATTCCTTCATACTTTGGTTGGCTATTCACCACGAGGTACTTACCCATAACTGTATCATTGCTTGACTGATTCGCCATTGTTGAACTGTGCTCTTTGTGGTACCGGTATGGATTCCAATGATTACTCATTCTTCAACTATGCTTACTCCCGTGAGATTTGGGATTTCTGTACTCGGATGGGCGGCTATAGAAAGCTGGGGCTGACTTGGGACCAAACCATCCCTCGGCACTCTCTATGCAGAGCGGGGAAGAGCTCTCTACCACTATTCAAAAACTTCTCCTTTGGGACTATGGTGCACTTCACATGGCAGGAGCAGAATGGCGAACATTTTCATCTATTCGGAAACTTAGTCAAACTATTTGTGATATTATTTACACAAATTTTCATTTGAGATTTAACCATAAATAACCACCGTTTAATTTTAATTTTTTAAAATATTTATTATTTAAAATTATAATAAAAAATAATTTAAAATATTATTTATCAAACAAAATTATCTCTTAAAAAAATATATTAGCTAAATTGATCGTATCAGTAAAATACAAAAATTAACTTTTAAAACTCTAAATTAACTTTATCATTTAATGTTTTTTTATCAAAGTTCTTACCAATATTAACATCACCATGACCATAAATCAGATGATCAAATTAAGGTATATTTTTAATTTTGTTAACTAAATTGATTATGTATTCTATTGTTGTTGAATATTATATATGGTTTTAATGATTTTTCTTAACATAAATGTTTGATAATTGTTGAGGAATTTTGATTAATATTTAAGAAATGTTTGATAATGTTTTGTTGAATTGAAGTGTGAAGTAAATTTAGACATACTTAAAATGGATGAATTAAAGTCAGATAATAAAATTTGTAATCGTAAATTATGTTTTCACTCAAAAGTTTAATAGCACACTTTCGAAAGAAAGTATACTTTTTACTGTGTACACTTTTGAATGTTACTAAATTCTCAAAAGTATTAGCACTTTTAAACGTTAATAAATCTCAAAAGTCTTAATATTTTTGAAAGTTCCATAATACTCAAAAGTGCAAACACTCGAAAGTAGGGAATAATTTTTTATTCTTTAATTATACTTTATAATTATTTAAATTTAAAATTAATTAATTATTACTAACTAATAATAATTGATTATTTTGTTTTTGAACTATATGCGATTAAATAAATTAAATAATCTCCCTTAATTTATTTAATGGTGATGAAATATTTAATTAATATTATAGTCAATATTTAGTTATTCTAATTAAATTATTTACAAATAACTATTAATTTGATTAAAGAATTTTTTAAATAAAATACAATTTTGGCCAACATTATTAATAATAATGTATTAACCAACTGTAGATAATATTTAATATAAAAGAGAAAATAGTTAATTAACAAAATGAATACACAAAAATAAACCATGTATTTAAAAATATTTATTACATAATACTATATTTATTTAGCGACAAATCATCCAAAAGAATTTATTAATAATATTATTACTTAAAATCTATTTAATTAATGTTATAATAGATAGTATATAAATAATAGTTAATAATATTATATTAGTTAATGTAAAAATATTTAATAATATTTTTAAAATACAGAGAAGTATTCAAAATTTTTTAAATATAAATTAGTTGATTGTATATGTGAGTGATTTCATTTTATAAAATTGTAGTAAATAAATTGAGCTATTTACTCAATTTTTTGTTATATTTATTATAATTTTATTTTATAAAAAATTATAATATGAGTTTATATATTATAAAATAATTAATAATATTAGTTATGATATATATTTTAATCATAAATTAATAAATATCGATATTTAATATTATTTGACAATATTTTTCTATATAGCTGACTATGTTTACATTGAAGAGAAAAGAGGAAGAGTATTTTGAGGGTAGCATGACATTGTTGTCTCACTTGCTTATTGTAAAATTGATTCGAGAGAAGTTGACTCATCAATAATAGACACAGTACAGTTAGATATACCTGGAATATTTTTTTGATTTACAGTCAGATTAGTCATTTTTAAGAAACTTAATACATCATGTGCTCGTACACGAAGTGGATACTGACTTTAATTTAGAGGAGGTGATCTGGTTTGTAATTGGAGATAGTCTTACTAAATTTAGTCGAATGAATTTTGCACTCATTATAAGGTTAAAATTTGAGTCATTTTCTATAATTGAATTACAGAGTGACTGGCTCAGGGACTTGTATTTTAGCAAAAAACATTTGATCACATTGCAAATGATTGAGATGATTTATGCTGAGATGGACTTTAGCATGATAAATGATGTAGATGCGATTAAGCTATCATTATATTTATTACTTAAGCGTACAATTTTAAGGAGAGATTGTAGATATCAATCAAGTATATGGCTATTATGAATTATTGATGATTTAAAGGAGTTTAATCAATATTCGTAGGATTTAGTTTTTTGAACATACATATTGCAATCATTACGCAATATGTCTACCAAGAAAGTTACTAGTACTAAAAAGAAACTAATTTCATATAATCTAAATGAATTTTTTATTGCATTTCAAGTATGAAATACTAATTATACTTAAATTAATTTAACAAATATTTTTACATTTTATTGCTCTCTTGTACTACTAAAATATATATAATTACAATCATGTGTGTAATTTTTGGACAAATTTGAATTTGTGATGTCATTTCGATAATGAGAGGATTTTTTTGCAGAAGAATGAATAACAGTCTACCACGTATATTACAATAAAAGTTGTTAAAAAAAATACTCAGTTAGTGAATATTATTGAGCATCTTTTTAGCTGACAATTGGTAATATCGTTATACTCTTATTATTATACTGTTATATGAATTATGTGAGACAAATTTTATGATTATATCTTTTTCACACAGGCACCTAAAGTATTGCGATTGATTGAAGAAATAAAGGAGTAGCGTCGACAATTATATTTCATCAATTTGGTAAACATGATTAGTCGACCATCAACTGAGTATAGTTATAAAATATCCACAGACGATGACACCTTTCATTTTACATTTGATATGTAGAGAGCATCTCCAGCTAGTAAGAGACCACAAAAGGCAAATCATCATTTTTGAAATTACATTTCAAAAATTGTTTATTAATAAAAAGAGTCATATGTTGGTTAAATTATGCTTCCCTTTTAAACTACATGCCATCTTTGCATATCACGATATATAGAATATTATCAATAGTATGAATGAGGGGCGACCGTGGTTCATGACACATCTATCTGAGAAGATGTGCCTTATCTACCTCATGCATCGATGTATGATTATTAACCTCACAAGTTTGATTATCATTCACCTCTGATTTTGAGTATTACAACATGTGATGTTTCATCAAGAGATAATGCACCCCACTCATCTTAGATTCTTTTTTATTATATAAACGATGTTCCATTGCCTGATTATATTTCAGTTGTACATCAAATGCTGAGCAGCATATCCATGCCCAATTATCAAAGGGTCATTATACAAGAAATCATTACTCTTAGAAAAAATTTTGAAGAGTTTGCTCATGTACGTGATAACTGTGTCTAAAGATAAGAAGAGCATATGGAACAACTAGAGAATGCTTTTAATAATTTTGTTCATGAGGTAAAATAGTGAATGCATTCATATAGTACTGCAAATGTAGAGGTATGTATATTTTTCTACTAATATATCCTATTTACTTAAATTTGGTTACTTGTGATGGAGTTTTGATACTTGTGTTAGAGTTGTATTGACAATTGTTGACTTGTATTCAATATGCTAATGGTGAACTACTTGTTAAAGTTACAGTATATAAGATTTAGTTAGTATGAGAGTGAATTTTTTAGTAAACAACTAATGTTAAAATTTTACTTGTATATGATTATTATTTTTCTTTATAGGATATTGAAGATATAGGCGAAGATTATGTCGATTATGAGGATATGACTGTCGTAATTATGGGGACTGAAGGTCAACAAGCGTCTAACTCTATTACTATGAATGATACGAGTTACTTTGGCCGTAAATACAAATGCAGTAAGTATGCACAAACACCATACACGAACCCTCTGAAAAAAGATAAGCGTTCAACTAGACAGACTTGCGATTACGATATTTATTCTTTAGGTCCTATTCCGAATGACTTGTTTAAGCAGTTTTGTGCATAAATAAGAGAAAAAGAAAACTATATTGAAAGCTGGATCACAAGAATAACTCCAAAGTAACTTTCAGTTATATATAAAAAGGAGTTATGATTGAAAGACATAGTAAGTAATTGAATACTTTACTTCTATATTTATCAACCATATATTTAATTTAATGCAATAAAACATTTTGTTATAAATTTTTTTCTTATAATAGCATATCGATGCGTACATTAATATCCTAGTCAGACAATAAATGATATTTGGTATTACTATGCCTCAGAATTAGACTGTTACATCTATAATATTTTCCGTGAGTTTTTTTCAAATATGTAAGTTATGTTTATGTATTAATTATGTATTATGATCGTTAAATTTATTTATTATATAGATATTGCTTCAAATTGCTTGGACTGGGTGCTTGTCTGAAGAGCTCAAAAAAGGTACATTTTACTCGAATACTGATGTCTAAAACTAGGTTACTGTTAGTATATGTCCTAAAAATCATTCATATTATGTGCTTCAAGGATTGTAAATATTGTAATATTTATTTAATAAATAAAAAAAAGAGTTCTTTATTCACATATGTATGTTACTTTCTTTATTAAATTATGCTATATAATAAAGTATATATATGAATTGTCCAAATAATTTATTTAATGGTTAAATAAAATTATCAAATTTGCTCCCTACATAAGTGATATAAATTAAGCATCAATATCACATAGTAGGTATACTGTATGTTACTTACGAATATCATGAGATGATATTAGTCTCACAAAAGCATAAATATGGATTTATAATTAGAGAATTATTTATTAAATATGATCAAAGATTGATAAATCACATGGTATACATGTGGTCAATAATTTATCAAAAGATTATATCAGTGTGTGATATGATCCTTTAACCTGAGACATTAGAGTCGAGTTTTATATGAATATGCATAGTTCATATGATATATAAGTATATGACTAAACATGTCTTGTATGATAAGTCCATTTTAATTATGTGTTATCCATATAAAATTTGGATGATGATCGAGATAGAATATGTTGGCTCATTCGATAAGATTGAGAGTTTTCGCTAACTCTATCCAAATTTGAGTTCCTAAACGAATGTTGATAAATATCTGAAACTAAGTCTTTGATCAAAGTAATATAAATGCCACATAAAGAGTTCATGGAGATAAGTTCAGAATATATTAATCGACGATTCATGAAATATCAAATTTAAGATTTTGACATTTCAGGAACCCTAATTTGATTAGAATTAGATAATAGAAGGACTTTACCATATGATACATATAATCTGAGTAAGGTTTGATAAAGAATTACTTTATTATAGATTAGGAATTATAGTTTATTACTAGATGCTAACCATAGTCGTTGAGTTTCGAATTATTCAGATAACCCATGGCTAATTTATTATGAATCTTTATGATCACACCAATATTTTTAAACCTTTGAAAGCTATACGGGAGAGAGAAAATTATTAATAGAAGGCTAGTACCTTCGAAAATAATTTAATGGGCCTAATTGATCACGCAGTTTCTACCTTGTATTGAAAAGCTAGCCAACACATACATCAATTGATCTTGAACTCAACGAACCTTTATTTGACATGGTTATAGCTAGTGGTATAGGAGGCAAATAACTGAAGTACTAATTTGATGATAATAGCTATATTATTTTCACAATTCTATAAACTTACCTATCAAGGCCTGCATCAATATCTCTTACATTAGTTTTATCTTTATGAATGAAATTATTATCACCAAAGTCTAATAAAATGCCATAGTACACTTGCTCTTATTTCCTCTATTGAAGATCATGGTGCTCAGCAATTGATGGCTCTTTAATTTCTATTATTAGGTAATAATATTTTTGAACCTCAGTATTATTCAAATGATATTGCCTCTAGTCTTGAAATTGTGTTGCCAATTGGGTATTACTTTCACTGATAGACCTAAACGGTGGTATAAGAATTTTACTTGTTGTTCGATGAGGCAAAGCATTTGCTCCACTAGGATATGTATCACTAAAATGTTCAATGGTAACAAATAACGGACAATATTACTTCTTACTTGTAATATATGTTAGATTATTAGTATTGATAAAAGTTCGAAAATTAAATTCATTGTTGTTATCCGCTGCAATCTGAGGCACTACTAATGGTAGTATATTCTTTATAAATATTACTTTTACTTTAACTTTAAACTCAGCAAGA
Source organism: Trichilia hirta (assembly GCA_035221805.1). Classification (NCBI taxonomy): domain Eukaryota; kingdom Viridiplantae; phylum Streptophyta; class Magnoliopsida; order Sapindales; family Meliaceae; genus Trichilia; species Trichilia hirta. The sequence goes on from JAWDEX010198267.1 coordinate 25,640, forward strand.
TTAATCTCATACATCTCATACAACATTTGCATAAATTATTCGTAATTTATGGTTTTATTCACGCAACACGGTATGGTCAATCTATCAGTATATACTTTATTGTCGTTTGAGGTTGATTCCCAAAAATCTCCATACCGAGTAATAATTATTAGTGCTACAGTCATAACTGTAAAAGAATTTAAAATAAAATCAATTTCAAAAAAATATTTACTTTATTTTATTTCTGATGCAATATACTTAAGTAGAAATTAATAGAAATTAACATTTAAAAAATAATTTTAAATTATTTAATACTCAATAAATTTATAAATTTATTTTTTATTTATTTATAGTTTAATTAAATATTTTATTAATGTTTACATATTTTTTAAATATATTTTGGGTATTAATATTTTTTTAATGAATAATAATAATAATAATATATTAATTATTAGTTCAAATTATTATTAAATTTATTTAAAATTTTTAAAATTTGAATCTTTCAAATTCACCCTTAGAAGTGCTCACACTTCCGAGGGTAATGCACCCTTGAAAGTGCTGAGATTAATGCATATTTGGAAGTGTGCTTCACATTTTTAGTTAATATTTTAATATTTTTTACGTAATTTTTAATTTACATTCGTCTCTAATCTTTTATGAACAAATATATTCAATTTATTTGTCAATAATAAACTTTAAAAAAGTTGTCATTCTTCAATTTTACATATCAATATACATTCATATTCATCAAAACTCATTGAACAATCATCAAACTCCAATTTTCTCAACTAAACAATAATCATCAATAATAATTTATCTTTAAACTCAATATATTAATAATAATTAATATATTCATCAAAATTTAAAAAAAAAATCTTAAATTGTTCTTCAAATATTTGATCTACTATAGTGGATTATGAAAATTTAGTAAAAGATTGTAGTAAAATAATAGTTATACAAGTAAATTTTATTTTATATATTTTTTATTTGAAAATAATTTCATTTAAAAATAGTGATACGAGTTATTGTTGATTGATATTTTAAATAATAAATATTTTAAATTTTAAATTTTAAATAATAGTCAATTTTAATTAAATCCCTATTTATTTTCGTGCGAGAAGTCTACGTTTCCATTTTTGCTTGGCATATTGCCCCATCGTTGAAGCTCCCAAACACCTATTTTGTGTTCATTAATTGTTTTCGTTGGCTTTGTATATTCCAAGGACTTGTCCTAGGTTTGTTCGGAGATTCTCCCCTATTTTTGTATCTATTCTTTTATTTATTCAATGGTCATTAAAAGAAAAAAGTTTGAATAAGGAAATAAACCTAGTTTTTAGTTGAGAGAGGTAAAGAAAAAGAGAAGAAGTGAGAAATACAAACCATGATAAACTATAGTGCATGTAATTCAATTTTTATATAGTTTAGAATAAAATGAAGAGTATCAACAAATCCTTAATTATTGTAATAATATAAATAAATAATAATCAAGTATTCACTTCACTGGATACAAAGTCCTTATGATGAAGAATATGAATAAATAAATAAACAAACAAGAATCAATTAAAATGAAGCCTGGCGAGGAATTTATCCAGAATAGATAGTTGTAGAGGAATTTCTCTCAGTTCATCATCATCATCCTGCAAATTTGAAATTAATTTATAAAAAGTAATATTAGATAAATAATTAAGTAGGAGAAAACATATAATTGTAGCAGATAAAGTCTCTCACCCTTTATTGACGATGACAACTGAACGAAGCTCACAATTGTCAAATCTGTAATACCAACAACATTTGATTAGTCTAACAGAATAGATATAGGTATAGATATAGACATAGATAAACAGAGATAAACGTTAAACCAAAGCAGCCCAGCCATCACAATATTGTTTTAAAATAAATTATAATAATAATCAGCAGTAACACAGGAAGAGAGGAGTTTGGGTTTGATCAAAATGAAAAATTTTCCAGAAAAAAAAATCATCAGCATTAGATTTAGAATCCATATCTTACACATGAAAATAACCATCGCATATGAATGAAATCCTTCATTACCTTTTGCATAAATTGTCTTTTACTGATGGATCCTGCGTGTCATGCCCTAAAACACAGAGTATATGCTGCAACACCACACCATGGCTAACGATGGCTATCTCCTTTTCTGGACGACTCCACAACCTGAAAATTAATGAAAGATGAATAAACATTGTTTAGTTTTCAGAGCTGGATAAATAGGACGAATAAATTTAGGTTTAATTAAGCTGATGATGAATTCTCATATATCTGTACAGATGCAATAAATTATATAGGTTACATATTAATAAAAGTAAATACTGAATTAATGCAATTTGGATCACCATTTCATAAACTCGATTCCCCTGGCTTCAATTTCTTCATAAGGCTCTCGAACACCTTCAGGGTACCAAAGATCATCTTCTTCACTTTCCACCTATATATGTATATAAGTATGTTCGTAAATTAAGGACACTGAGTCATAAAATCTGTATCGAAATTGATACATAGGATAAAGATTTGCATTGTAGCTAATTACCAGTGAAAAGTCAATCTCAGGAAATAGAGATTGACACTCACTCACACTTCTCCTTTTATCACAAGGACGAAGGCCCTGAAGTAATGAATCAAATAAACTTAAGTCATGAGACGAAAGAAAACAGAACATAATATAGATTTATCTAATTTATTAGTTCCATATCTGTAAACTTACCAACCGATCTCGACAAAGCTCATGAGCCACGATGGGTGGACAATGGTAAGCCGGGATTGCATGATTTTCCATCATTGATATTGGAGATTTATCTGAACCATAAAGGTGGTCTACACCACCGAAAACTCCAGCCGCTGTTTGCATGGTCCTGCATGGATGTACTAGGTTCCTTAAATTGGTTGACAACTTAAAAATCCATGGCTTTTTCATTGAAACAGAAAGTAATTAGTAGAAAATGAATGAATAATTTGATACTAAAATTACCTTAACAAAGGGGAAGTGACGACCAAGTCAATCCTGTTTAACAGTCCGTTTGCATGAACATGGTTTCGAAGATTACCAACCTTCAGAATGTTATGTTAGGAACCCATCATCAAAATGGAAGTAAAAAATATTGATCAGCTAGCTTTATTATTTATGTTTCTTGGAGGATGCAAAACTACCTGCTGCCAGCCCAGTTTTGAGATTGAACAATCAAATAGTTCATCCGACAATAATGCATCGACGTTCTTCTCTGCTTCCACATTGTGAACCCCTTGTGCATGCCTCACCTGGGATATTAATGAATTAATATTAATTCAACAATAAAAAGCTTTGGATTAATTTGATAATGATGCAAAAGATCAAATACTATGTAAGTAGTACTGGACAATTACAAACCATGTGAAGAATTTTGCAATGGTTTGGTGAATACAGAAATTGAGCTTGAGCAATAACCATTTCTGCAAATGCATGTCACATTGAAATGATTATATATATAATATATGCAGAATACAAAACCAGAAGGAATAAATGCACTAGCAAAAGAATTTTTAAGCAACCAAGAAATTAAAACACCATGCATAATCACTTGGATGAATCTACATGATATATGTCGGCGATTTTATATAACATGTAAGATAAACATGAGAGAGAACATAAGATTGTGTCATTATACATACCAGCGAATGAATGAATGAATGTGGGGGTACTTCGATCGCTAGCTGAGACCAAGAACTAGAAGCTCTTTGTAGTAAATTCGATTCAGAATAAGCAGTGGATCGATGATATTGGAAAAAACGAGCGATGTGTATTTATATATAGCCCAATTGAACCGTGAGAGGGTGTGCTTACTTTGATTCTAAGTATGATGGATTACGTATTTTCAGGATCAAATTCCTGAGACCGTGCATGATTTTCCTTCAGGTAGCAGCATACCTTAGCCTCAGTCCTCATTTCTATTCCAGGTAGTCTAGTTTATAATTTATATCAAAATCTCTTCCTTTAGACCCACGAACATTCTGAGGTATGAACTGAAATATGGAAAGCGATTGTTGTGGAATTTAATTGGAATTTGAACTTGAATTTAGAATCGTACATTCCATGCAATTACATCGTAAATGAAAGGTGTATCATAAATCTTATTACAATTACGAACTTAGAAAACGTGCTCCAACCATCCAATCCCAATCAAACTACGAAAAGATTGAATAATAGCTTAACACTTTCAAAAGATTATGGTGGCCAATGCAAAGCTACAGTAGCAAATCATTATATCAATTTCATGCACCAGGTGTTATATAGTACACAACATATGCTTAGAAAGTGAGTACCGTAACATTTTTTATATGTTTATATTCATGGTCGTTGTTCAAATTACATGTTCGTATGCAGACTAAATACACATACAAGCCTAAGCAATTCAACACCACCGATTGGAAAAAATATCGCATACAGAAATAACAATTAATCAATTGACTGAGTATATAGGAAAGAAAATAAGAAGAGAACATAAATAATAGCACCACAATGGCGATGCAAATTTTGCCGAATTAATTCTTCTCAGCCAAATTAATAATCATAGAAATTAAACTGAAATTCTTGAGTTAAACACATATATCAGTTTTTGTCAATCTTATAAAGAATTGGCTCCTAGAAGTCTCTAATAGCCTCAAGGTCTTCAATTACCTACTCCAAAAAAGAATATTGAAAATGTAGAACAGAGCTCGCAAGCTCATAAAATTTTGAGTACCCAGTTTTTCTTGTAGAACTATCTCAGCAATTGACTTGGAATTACGGAGATATCATACAAAGATACCAGTTCAATCATAATATCACGAACAAGAGCTATGGTTACTGATCTGTTTTTGGATCTTCAGTAGCAACATCGCTAGGAAGATCGAGACCACACGGAATCATTCCTTGGTAATTTGTTGTTGGAGAATCTGAGCTCAGGTTACTGCAGAGCACAGAGAGAGATCTTTTAAAATGCAATTATTTCTTAAAAAAAATCCAAGTTACTGGAAAATTCTAATCTTAGCATGCTCACCTTCTATCAACAATAACCATTGAGCGAAGCTCACAATTAGAAAAGCTGCAAACAGATTGCAAAAAGCATATTAACGTAATCTGTAACAAATCAACAGATATTTACACAAGTCAAAATGTTCAATGTCCCCTGGAAATTCAATATTTCTCTAACAGATACCAATTTTTCAGGAGGTAATTAGTATGGAAAAGAAAAACTATAGGAGACTGGCCAGGGACAGAACCATCAAATTGTACTACTCCATACCGCTAATTAGAGAAGTACTTCTGAAGAACAGTAAAAGACAGCAATCGAACTTTTAGTTAATTCAAAAGCTACCACTATTAGTCATCCAGGTTGACATTGAATTATACAAAAAAATAATAAGAAATGAATAAGAAAATTAGAGTTGAATAGAAAACAGGTATAGAATTAAAAGCAAAGAAAGTTATTTTCAGCTTCCAATCTTAAGAAATAATCTAACAAGCTCAAAGGAATGTTTTGCAGCAAGAGGCTATTAAAAAATGGTCTAAAAAATAACTGCAAATTCCATCAAATTAAAGGGAAATCAGAAGAAGAGAAGAGAGTCAGTAACTACCGACCAAGTTTAAAATTGCACATCAAGCAAGAAGCTCAAGCACTTACAAAAAAGTTTAACAACTTTTCTTTAAAGAAAATATCTGGTACACTTACTGTGTGCATATTTCACTCTTTATAGATGGATGACAATCATTGCCAAAAGCACTTAGGGCATGATATAAGAACCCACTGTGAGTAACAACTGCAATCTCCTTCTCTTTTCGAGTCCACAACCTAGGCAAATTGAAATGGGAAGAGGTGAGGAAATCAGAATAGATTTGTTATCACATCTGTAATAGCTAATTATCAATGTGCATGCATGTGCATGTTTTATTCAATGAAAAAACAAGTCTGGGGAAAACTATGAGAGCCGTGCAATGTCCTGTGCAATCAAATGGGAGCATTTATGATTCCAGAAGTATTAAGTCATCCAAAATCCTATTTTTTAAGCCATTTAAAGGTACAACTGACAATGAGATGATAAAGTTACTTCACCATTACTATAAATAGATTCAACATGAAGGTAAAAATACAAAGTGCAAACACTAAGGTATGATGCATGCCATGTAAAACATGATGAGAGAGTCATTCACATGGGAAAACCACATGACCACCACTGACAAAATGGTAGTAAATTGAATTTGCTTCAGGAAACATCTCGAAGCCCAAAGTCTAGTAAGTCACAGATTAGTGCATGAAAACCATCTACGTACATTACCAGTCAGAATTTGCATGAAAACCATCTACAGACATCACCAGTAAGTTGTCAGATAGCTCCCCTGCTACTGCATACACTTTTTTTCTTTCCTTAGTCGGTTATATCAATAATCTTAGCTAATTTCAGGCATGCACATCTATGCTCATATTCATCACATAAATTTTCAGCTCTTTGTTGTTTACTCATCTTGATCAAAAGATAAAAGTCTTGACTACAGGCAAATGGGAAGTTACCAGTTTAAGAACTTCATTCCCCTCTTTGCAACTTCTTCATTAGCCTCTCTGACATCAGCCGTCCACAAAATGTCATCATCATTTTCTATCTAAGCAACATTTGAAACAAAGAAACTATTAATCAAATTCAGCTGAATTTGAGTATAAAACCAATGTTCAATAGAAAAATTCTATTAATTACAACTCATCAGTAAAGACAGAACACAACTATGACAAATTACTTGCCAGTGAAAAATCAATAGCAGGAAAAAGAGGCCGATACTCGCTGATGCTTCTTCTCTTATCACAAGGATGAACTCCCTGTAGTGAATGATAAACAAAAGAAGAAAAGCCCACACATTTAAAGATAAAAATCTTTTATATTATAACTTTTCAATCAAGTAAAAATTAGGAAGAGGGACAGGAAATATGTCCCAATTCCAGGATAGATATTAAAACCTTATATTTCTTCAGTCATACAAACATTGAAAAACAAGGCCCTTCTAAATCTACGTTTCTTTTGACTCTGAAATTTCCATGATTTAAAGAGTTGTGGAAAAGAAAAAATAATGATAGTCCACAGTTTAGTTTGCACGATGAATCAGGGCACTTAGCAGTCCCTATCAAGAATAGAGTTTTACTTCTATTTCTTCTTTTTTCAGGAGAAGAGATTAAGAATAGTTTCAAGAAGAGAGTCTTATGCTATATGCCTAGTATCTGATATGTACATTACATACAAAGTGTTCTCGACAAAGCTCAACTGCTATAAATTGTGGGCAATTTAAACTTGAGATTGCGGAATGGTTACTGTTCCCTGCATTAGCCACCATCAGTGGAGGTACATCTATCCCATCAGCATACCCACTACCACCAAAGACTCCTACAGCTGTTTGCATGGTCCTACAATCCAATGACAGAATTGATAGCCTAAAATGTGAGACTATATTAAGAAAGATGAAATGTATGCAAGAATTTAAGAGAAACATGCAAGCTAACTTACTAGGCAACGATTAAAAGGTAAAATAATACCTTAACAAAGGAGAAGTGATGACCAACTTAATTTTCTTAGCAAGCCCGGTTTCTTGAACATGCTTGTACAGATTATCCACCTGTTATTGAACATAGAATTATTTGAAAGGAACATTGTTCCGCTAAAAACAAAAATATATCATAATAGAAGTATACGTGGGAGTGAATTCTGAGGGCAATTCTCTGACGCAAATAAGATCTGACAGTTGCTAGACCGTTGCTAGTCCTTTAGGACCCAAGCTAGAGTATATCATTTTGAATATTACATGAAAATAATCAAGGAGATCATAAGAGCGAAAATTGATTATTAGAAAACATTTAATTATTAAATACCTGCTGCCAGCCAAATGGAGTAAGATATGCATCAAAGAGATCATAAGATAAGTAAGCATCATGGTTCTTTTCTCCTTCAACATTGTGAATACCCTGAGCATGCCTCACCTGTTTTCAGAACTACAAATACATAATGCTGTCCCCATTGTAACACTCCACTACATCAAAAGGACAACAAATACGAACTTGACACCTACCAGGTGAATCGTTTTACATCGATGAAATGGGAACAAACCGGTACCAGCGTTCATCCTGCCTGCATGCAAACAAGATAAAAACCTAAAATTACAAGAAATTAAGACAATCAACGCAACAGCACAAGAGTGTCCAGTGATTACAGCCCGAACAAATTGCCGCGCGTTCTAGAATTATGTGTTCCCGTGAATAAGCAACTACATTCCATCATGGGTAAGGAATCCAGATGGAACCCAGATCAACCCCGTGACATAAAGAAAGAGAACAATGGACACAACACAATAGAATCATTACTAATTTACATAAAACACTTTTAAGCATCAACTAACAAAAAGTAAAGATTGCACGCGAAATACGTCAACCAAAGCAAAGGTCCCATATCTAAGAAAGAAAGAAACCTTAATAGGACTAAAGAAATTTCACCTGAAACAGAAGATAAGCAAAGAACAGAAACCCGGTTACGACGGAGTGAGATGTGTCTAAGCGTTGGAGGAGCAAAGTTCTGGCTCTCAAAGCTTGAAATAGCATAAAAAGGAACGAAGGAAGAATACAGAAAATTAGGAACAGGCTTTCCTAATAAGGTCATAATTTGTTTATAATTTTATTTGTGTGGTGTTCGTGAGTGATCTGAAAGCTAGGCAAGCCAATGAAGGGTGATTCGATTCGGTCCTGCGCACAGGCGAAGGGTTGGCTTCCCTTTTAGTTGGCAGGTAATCCTTAGCATATGCTGTGCTGATGCCCGAGGTTTGGACAATGGTCCAATTTTAAGCATAGCTATTAAGTACGATAGTATGCAACGCGGGTGAAAGTCTATCCATCGATCGTCCTGTTGGACCAAGATCTAATGTCCACTTGGCATGTTCCTGCTTCCGTGTCCAACTTTTGCTCTTCCACCTTATGTGAAAAAAATGAAAACACGTACGAAATGTTTTAAAATAATAAGTAAAGGTTGATGGGTCGGCCAAGTTTTCAGATGCCACTCTTTTCTTTTAATTATGAATCTGTTACAAGCCTGGGATATTCCATGCAGATGAAATACACTTGCACACGTGGCTTGAAATGACAGCATGATGAATTATGGTAAACAACGAACAACTATTTAAATTTCAAAAGGTAGTTGATGAATTATGGTAAACAACGAACAAATATTTAAATTTCAAAAGATAGTTGAAAAGCATGCTTTCCACCAACTTATACATTTGGAGGGCCTGATATCCATCGTGTAAATTGCAAGGTTCAGTGAATTTGAAAAAGGCATCTGCCATCATGCAAACGGTGAAATCGGCTAATAAGTAGTTGCAACTTTGCACCAATACATAATGGCTGTAAGATTTGGTGTAAATTTTTGCGATTAGCTTAACAATGTATTAATATAGTTTAGACAATTCCCTCGTAGTTAGCCTTATATATATATATATATATATATACAGTTAATCGGGTACTTTTAACAAAAAATTTAGTCAAGCAAATAATTTATGATGAAATAAGTAAAAACACAAAAAAGAAACAAAAGTAAATTTGTGATTGGACAATTTGCCTATATTCGCAAGAAAAATGATAAAAAAAAGTTATTTTCTTAAGAAAATAAATAAAGATATAAACATCAACAAAAGAAAAATATCTCTCCTCCTTTTTCTCTCTTTTTTCCTCACTCTTTCTAACTAACTCTCTTTGGTAGATTTTGTTCCTGTCCTTCTTGTGACCGTGATCACTCTATTAACACACAAAAAAATAATATTGAGTGTTTGATAACAAATATTTAACTTTTAATAAAAAAATTTTAATTATTTTAATTGACAAATTTTTAAAAGATATAGTAAAATTTTTTTGAAAAAATGAGGTATTTCAAATAATTTAATCTTTTACAAAAGTAAAAAAAAAAAACCTTTAATATTAAAAATTCAAAATTTGATCCTCTTCTAATATAAATAAAATAATTTTTTTAATAATTTAAAAGCTCTTATGTAATGGCAAAATTTATAATTACTTTTTACGTTAAAATACCTATTTTAACAAGGATAAAAAAACTACCCAACGCACTCCTTATCAAGTAAAGAAATCCATTTTATTCACCGAATGGGTGTAATCAGTTATGGATGAGTTGGGTTTAGTATTTTTACAGGTCTATATTTTACATGGACTGCTCCATTAACAACAGCCCATCTTTTCTGAATATCTTCCCCATTGACTCTTGAGGGAAACGAAAGGGTGTCCGAAATATTGTGAATTTAGCAGCGTCACGAGAAGAGGACAGAGCGCAGAATCCCAATCCTTGGGCTTGGACCTCAGCCAGACTTTTGTAAGAAATAATGAGGAGAAATGCTTGCCTTTCTGCCATCTATTTTTCTTGGGTCATAATAATTCCACGAATAGCACCTCGTCATAGTCTTTATATAGAAACCCCATTTCTAAAATCCCCGTTAAGAATATTAATAAATAATTATAATTTTAAAAAAACTTACGTTAATTCAACTATTAGCCTTGAGTTATGTTTCTTCTTCCATAACCCCCCATCGTGAATCTCTTAAAATTTTTTGTTTCTTTTTAAGAAATTCATTATAAAAACAAAATTCAATCTTTGAGTTTCCGGTAATTAATGCAAAATTTTGAAAGGAAAGATAAAATTCTATTCTATTTCTAATTATAAAAGTAGATGTCACACTCTTGATTTGTAAGACCTATTTATAACAACTGCCACAGTTTTTTGATAAGCATACGTTATGTTCGGAATGCATATTGAGAAGTTGTAACGTTAGATTAATACCTATTTTCAAAAATATTTTAAAATACTTTTAATATAAAACCATCCAATATTCTTAAACTCCAATAGTTTCCAAATCATTTCAATCGCTGCAAATATCTAAAAATCATCTCAATCAAAATATACATTACTATCAAATTAGAAAATGCGTAATATAAAATTATTTTAAATTGTCTATCTTAAACATCTCAATCTTATAACAATCTCTATATATTAAATATACAAGTATTAAAAATAATACAATCTCTTGTTTATATTTCTTAAAAATAATCATAAATTACAATATGTACATAATTTTTCAATGGACTTAATGAACAATAACGTGAGTCAAGTAGAGGATTATACCTTCACATACTTAGATATGATGCAATCATCACCATACAATTTCTAAATATTTCTAAATTCTTCTAAAACTGAAAGATGGAGGAGGGAGTATACTAAAATATATTCCATGAATAAACCATTACATATTAATTTCAAAATAAACAATTTAATTTAATTGGTATTGAATTATAAAAATATTCAAAATAAATTTTAGAACATTTACATTATTAAACCCATGGCCAATATTTTAAAAAAGTCATTTGGGTTAGTTCCCTTTCCCAAAAATTACCCTGGTTGTTATTAATCTCCACATCGTTAGTGAGTTTTTCTCATATAAAAGTATTTTCTTTATAAATATTATAAACAACTTATATTCAAAATAATTTATAAACTTATTTTATTTAAAATAATACATCCACTAACATTAGTTTCGAGTAGTCATATGGTGATATTTGCAACTATTCTCGATAAGATTCATAGGGTTCAACACACCAATCTTAAAATCTCATCAACATTGCCCTTTATATGATCTTCACCTATAAATCTCCACTCATTGAGGCAACCTCTCTCAAGTCTACTTTAAGCTACCACTTGGTAACTATAGAAATTAAATAAAATCGAACCTTCCCGGCCATATCACTATTACAATCAAATCCAATCAAACACAATAACATTCATATAGAGTTTTCTACATCAATCATAGCAATGCAAGTATGTCTTAAATCATGAAAACATCCATTAGCCTCTAGCTATAATTATATAAATTATCAACAATTCACAATCACAAGCTATATAAATATTTTACTACAAAGTAGAATAAAAATTTATTTCTTAATTAGAAAAATAATAAGTTTTATGAATTTATTTTAAAATATTAAAATAAAATAAGATTTACTCACAATTTAGAGAGGGTATACATCTATCTCTTATATCTTGAAAGCTCTTTACTCGATCTTTCAAAGCCTAATTCATACATACTAATATTATTATTAAATTCTATATTATCAAATAAAACTAATATAATATACATGCCATACATAATCTCAATGTTTTAAATTTTCCTTATCAAATTTAACTTACAGAGGTTTTATGCAATTTTGGCCATTTAACCGATTTCTAATAAATAAAATTTCATGGTCTTTCTTATATCATTATAATTTTTATTCTAGCTCGAATTTAGAAATACCAAATTAACTCCACAAGTAACTTAAATTTGGATGAACAGTATACTCATAATAGTAATCTTTTCTTGATTTTATCAAATCCTCAAATTAACTTATTCTAATCTTTAAAATACTATAATCTAACTTAATTTTCTAAATTCATACTCAAATCATCAAATTCACACATGCACAGTAAATTTTAACTCTCCAATTTTATCAAAATCATAAATTAGAACTTAAAATACGATAAAAATTTTACTTGAGACTTGATTAGAACCCTAGAATATTGTAATTATATTAATTTTCAAAAGCCCTAAATTCTCGCTTGAATTCTTTGCTAAATCCAAAAATACAATTTAAAGGAGTAAAAGCAGTTGTGCTCTAATAATTTATTAAAAAATAGAAATTTAATCAGTGAAAAATGAAGAAAATTAAGAAGAAGAGAAATTGAAATAGACAAAAGAAAATGGAAGCAATTGGCCCAGGAGAAAACAAAGAAGTAATGTAAACCCACCCCTTTACCCCTCACCCCCTATTTTGGTTGTATATATAATGCCCTAAAAATTGTCAATTGTGCCCTTAAGTGAAAGGGGAAATAAAAAATTCTAAAAGGCTAAAGGGGTTATTTCAACTCTACTTTCTTAAAAGAATTTTGTCCTCAAAATTTTACATACCATATTGTTCGAAGAAAATGAATACCTCACTCATAATATCCATCCTTTGAAAAGTAATTCGATCTATATTACAATTTTTCTCCCTAATAATAAAATATAGGTATTTTAAAATACTTTACTTATTATTTATTACTAAAAAGAGAATACTGTAATTCCAAAAATTTAAGCTCTATTAAATTCAAATCTAATAAACTTCTAATAAAGTACACTATTTACTATTGCATGCAAGTAGTCATTAAATTGTGATGTTAAGACCTAAGTTTAAGAAAGTATAATGAAAAATGAAATTATAAATAGTAAAGTAAAAAAGTATACAAAAAAGAACAAATGATAGATAAGGACAAATGAAAAATTTTTAAGGATTGCACTAATCCCTTTATTGAACAAAGGCAACCAATTTTGAGATCTTACATTATCGTAAAAGCTAACATAGTGATAGGAGACTTTTACCTAAGAATATAAAAATAACGTAAATCAACATGAAAAATGAAATAGATAAGGTTATAAACTTGTATAAAAAAATTGCCATGATAGAATAATCTAACAAGAATAAAGAACACATTAAATTTCTATAACAAACAAAAATAAGAAACAAAAAGAGAAAACGTTTTATTTTATTTGTAAATCCATCTGCACATATCTCCATAAGATCTACACACCTCTAACTAATTGTTTTTTCTTCCATCAAAAATAGCAAGATTGAGTGAAAGATCCATTTCCACCGTTCAAGTCAGTTAGTATAATTGATAAAGTCTATGTAGACACCATTCATTTGATAAAATATAACAAAAAAATAGATGAACAAAATATTATGAAGGTAATTTACAATAAAGAATCAAAAGTTGAAACACAGAAGCGAAATGAAATATATCTTCAAAAGATATAAGCATAATTATACCACTGTAGGTTCAAATCATTAATAAATATATGATGAAAAAAATATAAACAAAACCATTAGAAATAGTGAAAAACAATAATATGCAAAATAGAAAGAAATTATTTAGTGTTGTATGCTCTAAAACATTCGTAATGTTGATTTTAGGCATATTGTATTGAATTAATGATTTGATATGTTCTATACATATTTTTTATTAATAAAAAAATTATTTTAATTCATGTGTGTATGATACTTTTTCTATCTAATCATATAAATTATAGAATATACATATGAATTATCAAAGATATTTAAATTATCTAAATTATTTCTTACAAACGTAATATTGACAGAGCATTGATATTATAATATAGACACACTGAATGACTTCGGTGAATATTATGAAATAATATTAGTGCGAGTAATATAATAGTTATATTATTAGGATATTAGTATGAAATAATAGTTAAAGAAATGTAATTTGAACGTGACTAAATTTATGATAAATCACATAAAAGTATATTGTTAATTATTCATCATATAATTATACAGGTATATTTACTCTTTAGACCTTAAATGTTATAGTTATTAATTAGTATAGATTTATATAATTCATATGGTATATAAATATGAAACTAATCATATCTTATAGATAAAAATCAGTTTAATCATATGTTATTTATATTGAAAAGCAAATAATTGTCAAATAGAATCCATTGACTTAATATAAAGAATTTTGAGATACAGTTAACTCGATTCAGATTCAAGTTTTTAATCGAATATTAGTAAATAGTAAAAAACAAAGTCTTTACTCAAAGCATAAATGTTACACAAAGAATTAGTAGTGATAAGTTCAGATCTTATTAACTAATTATTCGAATATAACTAAATTTAAAATATTGATATTTATAAACCCTAATTTAGTTAGGATTGGACGTACAAAAATAGATTATTCACACCAAAATCTATAATTAGACATAAAAGGTTCGATAAAGATTTTTTTTTACTATAATTTAAGGGTTATGGCACATTACTAGATGTTAACCATAGTCATTGAGCATTCAAATGGTTTAAAATGAGATTAATGAGATCAATTTTTGCTCACAGTTAATATTATTGTAAACTTAAAAGGTTACAATACAAACTTTTGATTATTCTTACTATTAGAGAGAGTAAATAATACACATAAAAGAGTTAGCACTCTCAGAGATATTATTTGGTCAGAAAAATATAAATAATTTGCGGGTTAAATGATCTAAATATAACTTAAAGTAAGTTATAATATTTTATAAATATTTAAAAGTATAAATAAAATTAAAATAAATTTGGTCAAAATAGCTTTAACTGAATTTGGGGTTAATTTATAATTTTTTAAAGTTTGAGAGTTTAAGTAATATTTTATATTTACTATTAAAAAACTT